>BMAO01008176.1:0-29614 GCA_019973975.1 Trichonephila clavata
ACTACACGTGTTATTAAATGAAGTTTGGCGATATTTTCTAAGGATTTGGCCATACATTTTTATTAATTTGGTGGCATTTTTATAACTTTGGTGACATTAAAGATAATTTTCAATAATTTGGCGACACTAGAGATAATTTTTGATTAATTTGGCGACATTTTTATAATTTTGGTAATATTTCTTAAACTTTGGCGATATTTCTTAAACTTTGGCGGCATTAGAGATAATTTTTTATCATTCCATTGGATAAAAAAAAATCTTTCCGGCATCTTTTTTTTAATTTTGGCGAAATTTTATAAATTTGGTGACTTATTATAACTTTGGCAACTTATTATAATTTTGGCGACCATTATTTAATATATTGGACAATATTTTACCCAGCACAATTTCAGGAAACATTCGTGTTTCGATAAAACAAACAGCCAATTTTTAAAGACACAGATGTTTGCGAAATGAATAATTGCAAATATCACAACGCACGGTAATTAGAACAACCATCAGAAATCAATAGTCGTCTGCAAAGAAGAAGGTGTACTCATCAGCAATAAAGTTGGGAGAGAGCATCTGGGTGTGATGATAAATAACATGAGTCTTTTAAGGATCATTAATACCGCTTTATAAGGATGAAGCATCATAATAAATCACGCCGGTGTCTGTCAGAAAGAAACAGCACAAGTCTGGAACAGTTCAAGTTTTCCTTCAGGCCTTGACTAACTTTGGAAGTTTGCGTCTCTCTTTGCCTCTTTTGACAAACAAAAAAAAAGAGGGGGTAATTTCCCAAAAGTGTTATCGAGTTTTGGTTCAGAGAAGTTACTGGAATATATGCTGGGTTAAAATAATTTTCTGTTCTCCAAAGATTCGGAGGAATCGTCTCGAAAGTTCTTTTGAGTTTTGTCTCTTTGAAGAATTAGTTTCGAGTTTGGAATAAGTTGATGGACGACATCGGTGCTTCGTATGAACGTAAATAAAATTAAAATGCGTCGTTAAAAATTCGGAAGAATCTTGTGACTGATGCGTAAGTTAATGGTTCTTATATTTTACTTTCCAGTAACTAGCGATAGCTTTCAGCGCTTTGATATTTTTGAGAATTAATTACATAAATGACTAACGCTGCCCTCAATATAATAGCAATGATTATTTATAACAAAAACCAAAACTGAAGAGTAACAGATAACATAAAACTCACAAATAAGTTGATAACATAAGTCGAAGTTTGGAAAAATAAATATCAGTAAGCAAATTTATGTAAGCATAACAGAAGCATCATGGTAAATATATTCTTACACTTTGTTATTTAAAGTTACTTTAATACTCACTCTAAAACAGAAGTATAATTATCTCTTACATCCCGTACCCACAGAGTTGATATCGCAAAACAATTTCTTAGGAGATCTCTTCTCAATAAATAAAACTTGTTTGACAAATATCAAGTTCATGGGTCTAATAATGCAACAACAGGAATTTTGAACGATAACGCCACTACTTGTAATAACCTATCCTGCGAGCCTAATGGTGTAGGAGGATTGGAAGGAACACTAGCCATAGTACAACAGAATAATCTAATTTTTCTCAAAATAGTAATCAGCACTCTAATACAACCGATCTAGACAAAGAAATGCCCTCAAACAATCACTAAGTCAACAATATACAAGGTAAGCGGGATATGTGAAAACAGTTATACTAACCGCACTTATTTAAGGCGATCACTTTGACTTCTTATCAATTTAATCTGGATTTAATTTATTGACAATCGTTACCTTAAGTAATTCATTCATCAAAATATTAAATATCTGCAATTCACCTTCAATTTGATTAATCTCTGCTTCGATAGCAGACTAGGTTATCTCTCTCCTATCTCTCCCCTATCTCACTCACTAACTTGAAAACCTAAACTATATATGGTAGCCTTACTTTTAACATAATCATGTTCCCTTCTTCGCGAAACGGGGTTTTATAATAAAATAATTTTTAAAGACCCGAAATTCTCTAAAAGTACAATTAGTAGAAGGAGTTAAGATAGAACCGTCACATACTTAGGAATTGATTTCCATAAAACCCATTCTTGGTGTGGATCTCCTCTCAGCAAAGAAACACACTACCTAATTTCAAGGTTATTGGTCTAATAGTTCAATAGATTTCGCGATGAGTTCGTAAGTCGTGTTTCTTCTATGTACAGGTGGTTTTCAAAAGAATGGAAATACATTAGATTTATAAAGAATCCTTTATTAGTGTTATGTAGGACCACCTTTGGCTTGTAATGCAGCTTCGATTATAATAGGAATCGATTCATGTAAGTTGTGAATAGTGTTCAGAATAATATTGGACCATTCTTCATGGAGCTATTGGAAAATATCTGGGAGAGATGACAATCGAGTCTGGCGATTCCGTATTGAACGCTATAAAATAGACTACAACGGTTTAATTATATTGGGGTTGGATAATAAACATCAAGTTAGGTGTTAAACTTCATCCTCGTGTTCATCAAACCTGATTGGACAAATAACTCTGCATGGATAGATGAATCATCATCCTGGAAATCTCCGTCTCTTGCAGAAAATAAAGTTCGTATCATAAGATGGATGTGGTCAGCTAAAATTTATCCGTTCTTCACCTCACTTCCTTTAAAAGTTACGATTGGTCAAGCAAAAACCCACGACATGACTGCCCATATCATGACAGATCCACCTCTATTCTTGATAGTTGGAAGGAGGTGGTTGGCAGCTCCTCAGGTGTCCTACAAACGTTCATCCGTCCTATTGTAGGGGAAAATGTGAAAGACAGTTCGTCAGACCATATTACTTTCTTTCACATATAAATGGACCAGGTTTAGTGAGACCTCTAAACCTGTAGAACACGACGTTTGTCATTAACATTTGTGACAAGTGGCTTTAGAATTGTTGCTGTGCCATAAATGTTTTGCTTAGGAAGGTGCCGTCTAACTTCAATCATTGACAATGAAGAATCCAGATGCTGATTGAGTTCTGAGATTACTTTTGCCGCAGTTGTTCGATTTTTAGACATTACGATTCGCTTCAAAACCCGTCGATCTCTTTCTCTCAATAGCCTTCCCTTTCATATTACTTTCCTCTATTTATGTATCAACCAGGTTATGTCAGTGTGACATCGTTGTAGACGACGTTTGGCATTAACATCTGTGACAAGTAGTTTGAGAATTGTTGCTCTAACGTAAATGTTCTGTTTATGAAGTTACCTTCTAACTTAATATTTGACATTGGAGAACCCATAGGCTGATTAAACTCTGTTGTAACTTTTGGTACAGTTTTTTGCTTATTAGACAATACAATTCATTTAAATACCCGTTGGTTTATTTCATTCAGCTTGTTTTTTCATCCGCAATTTTGCTTTGCCGAGCCTGTCTTGCCACGAGGTTTGTATGCTGTCATGATTTTAGACACCGTACCTCTAGAAACGTCTAAGAGTTGGGATATTTTACTCACACTTGCTCCAATTACACGGGCTCCAACAGTTTGGCCTCTTTGAAAATCTAAAAGTTGCAACATTTTACGCTTTTGAAAAAAATACAAGATTTACAGAACTTTAATAAAGGTACCACATACTACCAGAATATATACATTTGAACTTAATAAAAAAACAATTAGCTATTGTTATATTTTAAGGCTTACGAAGCGCATTCGAAAATGCCACTTTTATTCACAGGTGTTTCCATTATTTTCATAACCACCAGTATGTACATTTACAGATTTTAATTCCTGTTAGAGTTTAATACAATTTGTAACCGAATTTTATAACTCAATAGTTTAATTAGAATTAAATAGTTAATAAACACAAACGATTTTGTACCAACTTGAACATCGAAATCTGTTTCGTTCCACATCTAATGACTTTCTGGACACTAATGTGTAAATGTGAAAAAAGACCATTAATGTAATTCTTTTTTTAAAAAACTAGATATCTTCTCAGGAATTAAAAATTAAAGATCTTGCTCCTACAATTTTTTCACTCCACTAAAAAAAACGGAGATGAAAAAATATATCCAGACGGAGTTAATTAAGACAAGTAGGGAAAAATTCAGGGGAAAAAATCGGGTTTTTGTTGAGTACCTTAAAAAAAAGTTGATAGCATTCGCTATTTCCTAACTTAATGAGAGCAGGTAGATCTGAAGTATTTATCACAAAAAAGGAAAGAATTTGTAATGAATTTCAATGAAGGGGCTTCGCCTTGTTAAGGAGTATATTAAAATAAACTATTCTGTAAATTGGAATAAAAAAGTTAGAACTTTACATTCTTGATAAAATATTTCTTGTCCACTGATTATACATTGTTTACTAGCTGTTTTTTTCTTCATATGTTTAATTTAATTTTACGAGGAATTTTAAGTAAAAGTCTTTCATGGATTGACTATATTTTATTTACTATTTGTTCCACTATAATTAATTCTAATCTTGTTAATTATATCTCATTATTTCTCTAATGATAAGCTCCAAACTTGGATTATTTTAAAATAACATGACATTTCTAAAAATCATGTTGTGATGACCTTCGGAATCGTGATTTTTCAAAAGTGTATAGATAAATTAATAATTCTTCTTGATAATTAATTGTCATTTGAATTACAATATGCATAAAGATTTTTTTCAGAATATTGCTACAATAAATCTATTTAAGTGTATTCATTTTTTAAAAAAGTTAACATAAAGTTCAATTAGTATTTATTTTTTAAAAACGTATAAAATTACATTTTTTCAAAACCTTCTTGTATGGAAAATACTACTATAAAAGTAATATTTTCCCTACATACGAGAGTAACTCTGAAATTTTTGAGATACGAGCAGACGAGAAGATACAAAACAAAAATTCACGGTTTAATTTGAAAACACAAATTATTTTAACACAGCAGACGACTTTTTACTGATTTACTTCAAGTTGTTTAGCGTAGAATAAGTTTTAGACAGAAGAGAAAAATGGAGTTGACGCGAGAACATTATCATGCTTTGATTTTAAAACTGGATTAAATCAAGAGGAATGCGTTCAATGGCTGTAATTAACATTTGGTGATGAATCTCTTTGCCGGGTTACTGTATTCAGGTGATTTAAAGAAATTTGTAGTGGGGGTTATAGTTCTCTTCAGGATGAAGAACACACAGGGTGGCCGTGAAAATTGTTAATGGATGATAATCGCTGTACCTACCAAATGATACAGAAGGAACTTAACTTTGGATCCGCAGCCCTATACAAAATTATTCATGAAGAATTACTTGTGAAAAAAAGTAGTTGGCCATTAGATTCACCATAATCTAACTGAAAACCAAAAAGAGGAGCGTGTCAGAATCAGTAGAAAACCCTATAAAATTTCTAAATGATGGGGGCCACCACATCATTTCTAAAAATGTAACGGGTGATGAAACGTACATGCTGTTTTTTAACGTTCAAACTTGTCAAGAAAGCAAAGTATGGATCTTTGAAGATGATTCCACGCCAACAATGGTGAAAAGACAAAGAGCAATGAAAAAATAAATGTATGCCGTTTTCTTCAGAAGTATGAGATTGGTCAAAGCCAACAAGTTGTAAGGACAGAAGACAGTAGCAGCAAATCGGTATACCACTAAATGTCTTCCAGAAATTCTCCAAGAAGTTAATATTAGGGTACTAATGCTTCACCATGACAATGCATCTTCCCATACAGCAGGATTAAAAGGTGGAGCATTCACCTTATTCTCCGTGTCTAGCTATGTGTGATTTTTGATTATAATTTAATCTAAAAAAGAATTTATGCAGACGTCATTTTCATTCAGAAAAAGATATTGATGTGGCTATAAATGAACTTTTGACATCAATTCCAAGAAATGAATGGTTTGGGGCATTTAATCTGTGGAAAATTCGTCTACAAAAGTGCATTGATGCTGGAGGAAACTACTTTGAACACTCCTAAAGTTTTGTAAATATAACTTTAAAATCCTAGAATTATCTCAAAAATTTCAGAGCGACCCTCGTAAATGTCGCATTACAAAGTATACACGAGGGTTACGGACCTCACAACTTCTTCTGTTTTAGAAATTTAAATTTTTCCTTTTTAAAAATAGAGATCTATAAGAATTTTTTCTTAACACAACCCAAAATTTCATACATATCAATAACTTATAAACAGTGTATAGTAGTAAGTTATCATGAAATTTCCATTGAAGCAGGTGAATAGCTGCTAGTATATAAAAAAAAGTTATCCCAAAAAATACTATGAATATATCATTTAAAAATACAATGAAACTTAAAATTCAAGATTTTTTATTTCATCCAAGACCATAATCTACCATAAATCTGAAACCATGATCTAAAAAATAACTTTTATATTTGGTCCGGGTTTTACAATTTGGAAGGATGGTTTTGAGTTCCAACAACATTTGATGTTTTTTTTTATGTCTATGTCACTGATCCACTGGAAGCATTTAGCTTGGGAAAGAACTGTTTCCACCTGGAACACTGAATTATTGGCCTCGCCTAAAGCTTTGTGGACTAAAAAGTTTTTTAAGATCATTTATCAACGGCTAAACGTCAGGAAACTGTTACTGATTTTAAGTTATCCCAGATTCTAACAGGACATGGAAATTTTAAGAGCTATTTGTCTAGGTTTAACTTAATTGGTAATGATATTTGTTCTTCTGGTCTGGACGCTGAAACCGTGGAACATGTCTTGTTGTATTGTAATCTATATTGTTGTAAAAGAGAAAATTTTAAAAAGGAGTTGAAACGTTTAGGTATTTCCAGGGCACCTGTTATGTCTTTTTTGGTCAATTGTACTGAAAATCTAAATGTCTTAAGAAAATTTGTTTACTGTATAGATTTTTAAATTTTTATTGGTAACGCCCTTTATTTATATTCGTGTATGTCCTCTCTACCTTTTTATTTTATACTTTTGTCTTATTGATGTATTTTTAATTTTGTTTAAATTATATAATTGTGTAACCACTTACATCTGTAAGCCTCATGTTATGCAATGTGGAGCATGACGAGTTTTGTAAATAAATTAATTTTAAAAAAAAATATTTTTTTTGTATTGAGGTAGGCAAAATTTTGAGAGTGAATAATTTAAAGAAGTCAGCATAATTTAAATTTACTTCTGTTTTTAAAGCATTACTTATTGGTTAGTGAGGAAAATCAAATTTAGCTTTAATATTTAATAGAGATGGTGAAAGTTTCCAAAAAAAGTTTTGATCAATTCAAATTACTTGAAATTTACTATCACACAGTAAAACAAACTATAGGAATTACCTGACAATATCCAGGTTTGAATTTAAATTCAAACGATCAGTATTTAAATTTTTATGAATTCGTGAAATTAAATATCAAGGAATACAACGTACATGAAGTTCCCAAGAATATATGACCGAGGTTGTCAAAGGAAAAAATACCAACTAACGAAATATCTCAAGACTTGCCGAAAATAAGAAAAAATAATATTGAAATAAATTACCAAGAATAAAAAATACTACGAACAGCATTTCGATTTCTCTTATGAAATATTATCCTTTTCATTTTAATTCGCTACAATATTAAAAATTATTTGAAAAAAAAAATAAAATTATGCAAATAAAAATTTATTGTTTTGCTTCAATTATAGGTAAAAAGTTTCTTGAATTCTTACAAGCTATTTTTTAGTTTACAAAAAAAAGATACTGGTAAAAATTTACATAAACTAATCTAATCCTACTGTTAGTCAAAAATGCTCTATATTGTATATAGTTTAAGTCCTAATGTGTGTTGTTACAATTAGACGACGTTGTTGTAGTTAAGCCTTACGTATTAATCAGGCAACATTAATGTAAATAAGCCTAATGTGTGAGTAAGGCAACAATATTAATGTTAAGCCTAATTTATCAGTATGGCAACAGTGCTATAGTTAAGCCTAATGTACCAGTTAGGCAACAATACTGAAGTTAAGCCTAATTGTCCATTGGATTAAGCAATAAATAATTGCATACAGTTTTGACAATATATATATATATATATATATATATATAATGTATGTTAAGAAAATATAAATTAAAAATTTATACTTAAAGGAAAATCATATTAGAAAGTTTTAGATTTTAGCTATTTTTTATCGATACTGGGTTACACCATGTTTCTAAATTTTCTTTGCAAAAGAATCATAGTATACAAAACAAAATACTTTCTCTTTAAGTAAATTCTGAAATAAATAACTATTTCTAAAAAAATATAATGTGTAACTTCTAATGCGTGAAAACTAAAAATAAAACCCAAGAACATGGGACAAAATAAAATTTTAGCACAGTTTTAAAGACTTTTGTTTCTGCTTTGAACTGAAAACAAAAATTTATTAAGCTTCTGTGGTCAACCGAAAAAAAATTTTCTTTTATTTTTTTAATCGAAAAAACAGTACTTTTTGAAATCCTGAGACATATTGCTTGAATCACCAAAAAGAACAAACAAACAAAAATGCATTCTTGGAACAAGAGTAAAAACAAAAAAAGTCAAGATCTGGAGTACATATAAGAACATTCTATCAGATTAAAGTGCATTGTGGGTATTAGCTTTCTTTTATTTTAGAAAAAATTCATACACTCTTTCTCGAAGAACAAGGAAAAATATAGAACTTTTTTTTTTTTGCTTACAAAACCAAACTCTGTCGAATTAAATGCAGAAAAAAAAGATTTTTTTTCTTCAGTATATTTCAGAATTTACCATTTAGTTGATTTAATGTTATTTGTAACTGAGCGAATGCATTGGAAAATGGCATCCAATTCATGATTTTGAATGTTATATCAACATGCAAAAAACATCTTTACATATGATTTCAAATATTAAAACAATAATTAACACCTTAACTGCCACCGGCGTGTATATCCGTCTCGCTCAACCGGTACACATTAAGTGCTTTTGAATTATATATACAGCAAAACGTCGTTTATCCGAATCAATTGGAACCGGACACTGTTCGGATACGCGATTGTTTGGATAACCGAAAACCGAATGCGATCCATGGAGTATATGATACTGGACACTATACAAATATTGAAAATCATCACACGGGGGAAATGTGCTTGAAGAAAAAGCAAAAAAAAAAAAAAAAAATGCAAAATGTCACAATTTTACCTTTATTGTGGAAAATAAC
This sequence comes from Trichonephila clavata, assembly GCA_019973975.1. Taxonomy (NCBI): domain Eukaryota; kingdom Metazoa; phylum Arthropoda; class Arachnida; order Araneae; family Nephilidae; genus Trichonephila; species Trichonephila clavata. Next base: position 9,110 of record BMAO01008176.1, read on the forward strand.
CACTTATTTTTTGCTGTTCCATTGTACACCTTCATTTTTTCACTGTAAGGTCTCAGATTCTCTTCAGCAGTAGTTTAGTAGGATAGCACTCTGATTGTGGTTCGTACCACTCCATAGCTGTATCTAACGCAGAAACGTGTCAGCATTTGATGGACCCCTGCTACTTTAATTGTTGTTGTCCTCGTCTTCATCCGTTTCATCGTCGACAGGGTCGGATTCTTCTTGCACGGAAGTTACTATCTCGTCATTATTTAGCATTTGAAATCCACAGCCTTCTGCATCGCATGCTATCCAGGTTTCTACATCAGCAAAAGAGCACGTATACATCCCCTCACTTGGAAACAAACTGACCTAATATTCCGCGCAGATGCTTACCAAATCACACAACTGAAATTCAATAAATATTCCTCACCTTGGGTTTTCTCGTCACTTTTGCCCTCGCAGAAAACAAATGTTGAGCATTGTACTGTTCGAAAACGGATCCGGACTTTGGTTCGGATATTTGACGCTCCGGATAATAAACGTTCGGATAAACGACGTTCTACTGTACGTCTTTCCGAAATACGATTCCTTTCTTTAGGCTTCAATTAGTAAAACTATTCCGAAAGGTTTTAGAATGTAAAAAAATTACATTGACAGTGTTTGCGAGGGATTTACTTATTTCAGTGATAAATCTGCTTATTTTATGTGCCTCTTCTCCCCCAGCCCTTTCTCAATACACTGTATTCGTATGTCTACGTGAGAAACTGGGAGAGAACAGTTTAACTTTTAATCGGCAGTTTAAGGGATACAAATAAGGAATGTAAAACTGGCAATCTACGGTAAACATCGCAAAATTTATACCACGAGAGTATATTAATTGTTTGAATCATCGATGAATCCAGATTCAATTTGGGAAGTGATTGCAAACGAGTACGTGCGTGGAGGCCTTGTTGTAAGCGTCTCAATCCTGGCTTCGTTGTTCATCAACCAACACTCTTCCACAACTGGCGTGATGAAATGTATTGCCACCTTATACGACACACAATCGCCCCTGATATTGATCCACGTCACCATGACAGCCTAGAGGTACGTTCCTGACATTCTTCAGCCACATGTGTTGCTACTGATGGAAGATCTTCCAGGAGCCCTTTTTCAACAGATCAATGCTCACCCACATATAGCAAGGGTCTCACAGGATTATCTTCGTCACATTTCCACCATTCCCTGACTTGCTTGGTCCCAAGTTTTGTCACCAATTGAGCATGTCTAGGATCACTTAAGATGGCAAGTTGGACAACATACGAGTTTGATCAAATTAGAGGCATATTCAGGCCACATGTGGAACGAAGTATCACAGGGTTGTATGCTTCAATACCCTACCATATCACACCATGCATTTCCATGCTAGAGGAGCCTTAACAGGGTACAAAATCTTCCATTCATTTAAAAAATTTTCTGCAACAAATGATAGCTTTGTTTTGATCTTTTAGTCAATAACTTACATCAATGTTATAGTTATGTATGTAAAATTTATCTTTATTCGATAAGTCTTTCTTGTTGCGCAAATTTTTATTCCAGTGAGTGAGCGTAACAAGTAATAAAATATTGCGGCCTTTTTTTAAATAAATTTTTAAAAATTGGATGACTTTTTAATTTTACGGGTGAAAAATAATGCCTCAAAAGAGCATTCGATTTCTAACTGCTAGTCCCTTAACTGAAAATGTTGAGTTAAAAATCTTACAAAAGTCTCTCTAGAAGTAAAAATAATGTGTTTCAGTTCTTTATTTTGCTTTTGTGTTGTCTGTTTTAACACAGTGACATTTTTGTCATACCTACTTTATCGGAACATCCGTTGCAGACATATAAAATATAGTGATGACTAAAACATAAATCCGGAAAAAAAAGAACAGAAAAATATGAAGGTATTTTTTCATCGGAAAGAGACTCACTTGTTTCGTCATTTATACATTACATTACTTTTCGAATATTTTCATAATAATCAAAAATATTTCATACATCTCCGATCATCTGTAATAAAAAACAGAAGGTATTTCTTCCCTTTTTCGTATCTGTGTTTCAATTCTATTTCTATAAAATTTGTCGGAGGATTTTTTTTTTATTTATTGTTAGAAGTATTTCAAGTAGAGTATATATAACACACACAGTGACTGTTATTTAATATAATGTATCTTTTTTCAAACATTGTTGAAAATTAAAGTATTCCTTCTAGATCTATTAATATAAATTAGAAGTAAAAAAACCTTTTTAAAAACAAGCTTTTATTTAAATGCGCTAAAAAGAATAAAATAAACTTTTTCTGTAAAACTTTTTTTACTATCAACTGATAACGTCATTACACAATTTATATGATATAAAAGCTCGTCGCGAGATTAAAGTACTCTTATTTACTTAGTTTGAAATTTTTACAAATTAAAATCAATCAGATCAATTTACTTGTTTATCTGCAGAGGTAAATCTCGCGACAAGCTTTTATATCATATAAATTGTGTAATGACGTTATCAGTTGATAGTAAAAAAAGTTTTACAGAAAAAGTTTATTTTATTCTTTTTAACGCATTTAAATAAAAGCTTGTTTTTAAAAAGATTTTTTTACTTCTAATTTATTTTTTACTTTTTAGTTATCACTGGACAGGTTTCTCAGTCTGTTCATCTCATTTAACGCATCTTTGTTGCTATGTCGTTTGCCGGTTATTTTCGAACAGTCTAGCTAAATGAATTCTCGCAAAAAGTGTACTAGACGAAAAACACAATTTTTTTTAAATCCGTAATTTTTAAGCAATTTTTTCAATTTTCGTATAGATCTTGGGTAATATTGTTCTACACACGAAAAAAAAGTTTTATGAGATTATCTTCATAAAGGACAAAGTTATTAATGTTAAAATTTAATTTTTTTTTGAAAAATCGTTAAAAAAAAGTTTTTGGCATTTTATTTCTTAAATGACTGATTATAAAAGAGCAACGCATAAGCTGTTTTAATACGGAATGTCGATTCATTTAAACAAAAAAAAAATTCATGCGCAATAATTTAGACATTATTTTCATAAAAACGCATCGATTGTGACTCATTTAAAAAAAAATCGTGAGAAATACAAATATTATTATTTTGTAAAAAACATTATACCGTATCGGAACGAAATAAATGATCTTTCCGATTCTGTAATTATTTTTTTTCTGAGTTTCATAGATTAAGAAGTTAGATAAGTTTTTAAAGAATTTCTACAGTACTCCATCTCAGTTTAACTTGGCAGCGTTGAGAAAGGAATACAATGTACCACATTCTACTTGAAAAATAGCTCTACTTTTTTGTTTTGAATTTAAATCCAAGAAAATAGATAGAAATTCGTAAAAAAATTGCATACGTTGTAAGAATTAGATTATTTTTACGTTGTAGAAACGTAATTATTTTTTAAACAAATAATTATTACAGCCAATAGCGCAACGTTATGAAATTCCAGTTTGACTGAAAACCGATTTTCGACGCCAACTTTTGTCATTGTTGTAACAATAACATTATTACAACAATACAGACATATCAAAGTTGGTCTGCATTGTTGTAATAATGTTAATGGTTTTTAAGGTTTTTAATTAATATATTCTTAATTAATTGCAATATCGGAATATAAATGGTCAAAACATGCATTGTCATCCAAACTAAACGTGTATACAAAATTTCAGCTCAATAGGATGAAGATATCAGCTTCAAAATTGAGTTGCAAGATTCCACCCGAACAAATTACATACATACATACATACATACATTGTAAGTTAAATAAAAGCTTGTAATAATAAAAACTGAATCGTTTGGTAAAAAAAATTGTTTACAGAAAAATTTCAAATTGTTTCTTAAATATAGGATAGTTTAATTTTTAAAAGCATATTTTTATGTACTTATTTTTTTAACTAATTCAGCATCATTTATTTATTTTGCTTTCCTTATTCTTAGCGATTATATTTCTCGGCCGTTTTTGTATAATTTATGCTTAATAACTCACCGAAACCCATTTAAATATCATTAAATGTTGTTCTACATTTTTTTTTTCGCTTTGAATCTCTTTGCTAATGACGTAATGTTTCTTATAATCGTTTGGCTTTTTCATTTGGTTATTTTTGAAATTGTAGACTTTCAGCAATTACTATTTGTTCTCTTTTTGTAGTTGAGTTTATTTTATATGCTATTTTTTATTTATATTTTTATCTTTATATTATTGTCTAATAACTGTTTTGTGTATTTATTTCTTAAATCGATTTATTGTTATTTTCGAGGCATGTATAAATAAGCTTTAATCATTGTTAAAATATCTTTTCGAGAATTAATTTTATATATTTTTAAAAAATTGTTCAGTGTTTAAATTATGAAGACTCAATATTATACTGATATTTTACTGTTAACTGAATCTGTAACTAATTCAATATGCAATTTTTGTAAAATGATAATTCTATGTTTCAAGTTTTGTCTTGGAGTTCTCAAGTTTTGTCTGCATTTTATTTTCCGACAATCAGATTACACATTATCTAAAAAATCACTCATTAAATGTGATGCAAATACAAATTAAAGCACATTTGTAGTTTATTTTTTAATGAATTCGTTCCAAAAATAACAATAAAAAAACGTTAAAAAATTTGAATAAGAACTGCAACAAGAAAGTATTTAAATACACTTTTGACAAGAAATCCGTTGAAGATATTGATTACTTTAAAACTGATAAGCTGGATGCATCACTTTAAAAATTTCGTTTCACAGTTTTAGCATCTTTTGAATAAATAAGCAGCAATGGACAATACTGATTATTATTATTGTCATGTTTTTAAAATCTTTATATAGATTTTGTTCCCCAAAAATTACTTTATGAGGTGAGCTTTAGCTTATAATAAAAATATATTTCCAATGGCCTAAATTTATGACATTTACATGGTAGATGCAATTACAAGTTCTCCATTGATTTAAAAATTACATAAGATTTGATTTATTTGTGAACTTAAGATAAAATTTCAAATTTGGTAAAAGACTGATTGGCTAACACTGATTCCTCCAAAAATTTTGGGAATTAAAAAAATAAATTTCTTGTGTTATAAATGTACTTTTAAAGCAAGTGCATTTTGCATACATATTTGCGTTGTCAGTGTTGAAAATTACGTTATCTTTTTTAAGGAAGTTTCTGCAAAAAGCATAAGTTGGCAACAGAGAAGCGAATGAGCTGATTGGGTGGATTTACACCATTGCATTTATCATGTGACTGTGACGTCACATGAATTTAACCTTTTGAATTTAAATGAAGCTATTTGTATTAATTTTCATTTTTACTGAAAAGTTTACTCAAATAATGGTATATTATCAGTTATCAAATGTTTTAAGTAATGAAACCGGTTTGCTGAAAATTATTTTGTGCATTATATTTTTTTTTTCAGTGCGTGAAGAGAGTAAATAAAAAATATTCTGGATCCAGAAAAAGGATTTCTAATCAAATTCAGTTTCATCAAATACCCCAAACACGTTTTATCCTTTCACGGATTCATGCGTTCCTTAATAAACTGAAAGTTATTTTTGGATTTTATTTCTAAAAGAACACACCCGGTTGTAATAGAAAAAAAAGCACCCTCAGAAAATGATGAAATTTGCGAAAAACACAACCGCACACAGCAGAAATTTTTCAAATGACTCTCCACAAAAGTTATAAAATAACGCTTGCAGAAATTTAAGAAATGAAAAAAAAAATATATAAACAAAACTTTTATTTCCAACTCCACACTTTCCGATGCCGAAAAGAAAGGAATAAAAAGAAAGAACTTATAAAAAAGAATCAAAATAACAAAGAATGGTAATAAAAAAAGACACTATCGTTTTCAAAAGAAGAAACTTTTGAACTGTTTTTGGTTGGAGCGAGTAGAAAGAATAAACAGCTCGGTTGACTGGATTCCAAAGAACTACCACCCCAGTTGGTAGAAGAGAACTTTCTGAACTCCTCCAAGTTTTTCAACTTCTGAACTATTCCAATTATTTTCACAGAATACAAAACATTTTGGAAAATAAAAATGTACAGATACATAAAAGTAAAAAACTGAACTTCGCGCCTACATTAAAATATGGCATTTATAATAATCTGTGCCATAAATATTGTTACAAGATGAACCATCTTTCAAATACAGCGAAAGTTGAACAACTTAACAAGCAAGCTCTTCAGAGTAAAGCGTTGTTTAATCTATAGCTATCCAGTAATTTTCAAAAAATTATTATTTGAAACAATTAACACACGTAAAATCCGCAATAACACACATACGTTCACAACAACACGAATTCTAAAAATCACGCAACTAGACAAATTTACATTTATAATATAGCATTAGGTCAATGCTTCGCAAACTTTCAATATTTTCGACCCAATACTCAATAATAATTTTCATCGCGCCCCCCGCTTCCATGCAAGTAACCACGCCTTGAATTCAATGATACTATACTTTGAGGCTAAAGCTGTAATTCGACTTTAACCTCCTAAGTGCCACCGACGTATATATACGTCTCGCTCAACTGGTGAGCTAAATGCCCCGGGCGTATATATGCGTCTTTCCGAAGTACGATCTTTCATGTGCACTGATATCCCTAAAATTATTCTGAAGGCTTTTCAATGCAATAAAAGAACTTTGACAGCGTTTGTGACGGATTTAATTATTTTAGAGAATTTGTTAATTTATTCCTTTTGTATCCCCCCCCCCCATTAGCACGCCTACGTGAAAAACGGAATTGGAGAGCGAATAGCGTAACTATTAATCGGCAGTTAAGGGATTACATATAAACCGTGCAAATTATTGTGATACGTGTTAATTTTTGTATATAATTTTATATATGACGAGCCCATGGGGCCACTGGTAATTATTAAACTTAATCTTGACTTTATATTGTTAAATTGCTTATAAAATACATTGTACAGTGCTGGTAAATTCATAATTACTAACAACCCTAATTAGGTCTTTTTTATTTTTATAAAAATACTTTTTCTATTAATTCATTAGATGTGATTAAAAGATAGCTGAAGCCAAAAGGCAAGTTATACAATATAAATTTTAAAAAGAAATAAGTTTTGTAACATGCTCCCCCGAGGTTTCTCTCTCTCTCTCTCTCTTTTCTTTAAAATTTTCTTAGATTTAAGGTATCTGAACACGTTCGGAATACTTTTTAACAAAATAGCATACTAAAACATTATAAATGCTCTTTTAGGACTCAATACCGATAAATATTACTATTTACCTATCAAAGTCTAAAATAAATTACCTGTATTTTACAAAAATCACAATTATAAGTGAAAATTTAGCAATATTTTTGAAAAACTTCAAAGCAGTTAGAGAAAAAAGTAATAAAGATATATTAGTAAGAGTATTACGAAAAAAAACTAGATACATTTATCTAGAAAATGTACTAAAATTTTAATTTTTTATTAAAATTTGAAAATTACAGCGGATTGAGGGAACATTATAAGAAATGTTACATTTTTTATGAGACCATTATTTAAATAACAAGCCATAACTCAAAAAGTATTCATACAGTAAGAAATACTTTAGTACATTCTCTAGAAAATAACATAAATATCAGGTTCAAAAAGTTTTATAGAAATACATTCGTAATATTTTGAGTTATCAGACTCGCCACGATAGATTTTGAGCCATTTAAATGCCCACTTCTGGTAGATCAAAAACCCACTTCCGGTTTTTCTAAATTTATAAAATTGCTTGTAACTTTGCCTCTAGGTAGTGTAGAAACAAAACAAAGTATGTTTCGTAAAGTCAAAAGATGGTTCTATTCAATAAAATAAAAAACAAAAATATCTGTCTTGACTGAATTTGGTGATTTTCTACGAGTTCGGATACCTTAACCAGCTAACAGTAGAAACGTCTCATATAATCTAATTGAAGAATGTAAAGTGAGAATTTTGCTTGAAGAAAGAAGATATGTAAGCTGCTATTATTAATTTCCTCAAATAATTCAATGATAATATATTTTTATGAACTTCACTTCGTTTAAGTAAGTATCTCTAGTCAGGGTGTGACTGATCTTATTCGCGCTCTTCTACTAATCTTATGGAAAAGTAATTCTTTAACAGTTGTTTGAGTTTAAAAATGCCTTCCGTAGAGAGAGCTAGGTTTTATGCTAATTTGAGTAGTATTTAAACCCTAGGAAAGTGAGTGTTAGAGTTAGTTATTACGCTGTTAGAAAGTAAAACTCACTCTCTAACAGCTTAATAACTACTTCCGGAAGCCTTGGTGGACAAGCTTTAGACTGGAATGTAGTTGATCCAGGAGATATCTGACGAGTGCTCTTCCATTGGATTACACTCAATTGTCTAATTATTTATTTAATGAATATAAGAGAGTTAATTAGTTTGATTGCTCGCTTTGATTTATAATATTGATTGATAGTAAAAGGATTTAACTAAATAAATTTGATTATGTTATAACAATGTCTGTTCTTTCAGAGTACCAAACTTCACCTCTGACCTTAGAGTCACGACTAGGGTTCTTATACGATTTAAATTTTTAAGTAGGGCAATGAAATACACTTTGAACAATGCTTCTCAAACTTTGAATGCTTGAGCCCCAATTTTCATTCATAATTTTCATCGAACCCCCCCCCCCATCGTAGAAGAACTATGTTTTGGATGCAATAATAATGTACTTCGACGCTACAATGTGACTTTCATTATAAATTGCACAAATTATCAAGATAAGTATTATATTTTGTATGTAATTTTGTATATGAAAAGCCCATGGAACTCTCTTTAGTAATTACCAAACGTTTTAATTTTGTATTGATAAATTAATTATCAAATACTTTTTGCCATACTAAAACATTAAAAGTATCTCCTCTAAGTGTGGATATGTATTTTTTTTATGTCAGAATGTATTTTGTTTTGCATCCTTTCAGTAAATTAATAATTATTTTAAAACTTATATTTTTGACATTTGGATATGCTCGCGCACCCACGTAGAGTTATCTCCCCTCCCCCCTCCCAGGGGGCACACCCCACAGTTTGAGAAACGTTGACTTAGGAAGATGTTATAAAAATGAATATTATGTAAATATAACCAAGTGGTTTTATTAAAAAATTACGGTTGGTATTAATTATCAAATATATATATATATATATATGTAATGACTTCTTATAGCACTCTAACTTTACTCTGCTAAATTCTAATTCTATGGCACAAGGCAGTTATAATCGTAATCTTAATCTAATTGATCGCGCGCATTTGAATTCATTCACGACTCCTGTTACAAAGGAGTCGTACGACCTTCACCGCCAATATAAAAAATCGGAGCCATCGGTTGCTCTTTGTCGTTGTGCTTTGTTTGTTTGTTAACAATGTGTCCGCGTCGCTGCTAAGTGTTGCTTCTGCTTTGTGTGTGTAAAAACTCCGTAAATTATGTTAATGTGATTGCACTTGATATATTGGTGATGTTCAATAAAAGAAAGATTAAACTTACAGGAGAGAAGTATTCTATCAAGACATAACTACCTCTTGACCAATTCTACATGTAGAAACCAACACCGGCCACGCTACAAAAACCTTCAACCAAAAATTCATCGCATTTCATATATATATATATATGTATATATATATATATATATATATATTCCCAACTGCTAGCAATAAATAAGTTCAAACCACAAATGAAAGTAATATTTTTAAAAAAATTATTTGCTTATAAAAATAGAATTTTTGTAGCTTTTTTTATTGTTGTCGTTGTTCAAAAATCGTGTTAGTTGGGACATTTATATCCTGCTGGTTTTATAAGTAGCTTAAAAAATTCTTCTCTTTTAAGCTGAATCTCATTATTATTTAATGATCATAATTCTTTATTTATTGTGACAAGTTACATTACATAACGCACATTACTTTCTTTTTCAAAAAAAAAAAAAGAACGTAAATAAAAGAAACAGATTGAAAGTTCTTTTGAAAAACACGGAACAATTTTGATGATCCAAAATTTTTACCACAAAAAGATATGCTCAAAAAAATAAATAAATAAATAAACATACTCTCCTCCTATTTCATACTGTTCAACAGACACATACATATCCGTCAAAAAAATTTCACAAAAGGGGCTGCTTCTTTTTTATTTGGGAGAGATATATTTTTTATCATACATTTCTTCTTATTCCAATCTTTTTTTTTTTACCCGACACGTTCGGCCATTTTGGAAAATCGCAGATTGCATTTTGTATATCTATAAATCCCTTGCCGACTCTTACTTCCAATTTTTCATTGTTAGTTTTGCAATTCTGCTAAAAAAGAACTTCGAAACGAAAAAGAAGGGGAGGAAAAAAAATGTCTTTGTGCAGCACACCTAAAAGTTGTGGAACAAACTTTTGGCGCAGTGCTAGAAAAAAAAGTACATTGCGCTTTGACGGTAAGGTATTATAAAGCTTTTTCCATCATCTTTTTGGCATGATTTATTTTTATACATATAAAACCACTATTTTTGAGTTTTCTTTGTCGTACATATAGTTCAGACACGAAAATTTATCTTGTAAACATAGATTGTGTGCTGTCTCTTTTTGACTTTTTTCGAAGTTTAAAGTACTTTGAATATTTACTTTATTCTCTTATTTTGAAGTTACGAAGAAGTAAACTTACATCTAACTACCGGTAGAACTTTAGAAATTGGCGCTGTCGGATAAACTCTTAAATGTAAAAGAAATAAATGTCAAAACAAGCCATATAAAGGATCTGAAGAATAAATACCAAACTAGCGTAAAACTTTAATGTATGACTTTTTTCCATTTCAACAGAAGAAAAAAATTTGGATTTTCACTTGTTTGTTTATACAGAGTTTTGCATCAAAATGGTTCGTATTATATGATTATCATTATCAATATATATCACTAAATTTAAAAGCATCGTATCAGTTTTCTATTTTTTTTCTTCCCCCCCCCCCCAACATGCACAACCAAGAACGCTCTTTTTACCTCCGATTTAGCCATTAAGTCAAAGTTTCTCATACTGGGGGGCGTGATAATTCTTCGAGGGGGGCGCTAGCGTATTGAAAAGTCGAAAACAAAAGATTATTTTTAAAAATTATTAATTTTTGTTTGTTTACGGAAGGTAAACAAACAAAATACATTCTGACATAATACAAAATAAAATACACATTTCCACCAATATAATACACTTATAAATGTATCAGTACTGCACAATGTATTTTATAATTAATTTAACAATACTAAGTTAAGAATAAGTTTAATAATAACCAGTGACTCTATGGGCTTGTCATATATAAAAGTATATACAAAAATTAAAGATAATTTTTGTACTGTTTATAATTAATCTCTTAACCGCTGATTAAAAATTACGTGATTCGCTCTCAATTGCACCGTGTACGTAGGCACACGTATGTGATATATTGGAGGGGGGGAGAGAATATATATATATATATATATATATGTGTGTGTGTGTGTGTGTGTATAATTAAAACCTTCTCTGAAATAAATAAATCCTTCGCAAACACTGGCAGCCTTTTACTGCATTCCAAGGCCTTCGGAATAATTTTATGATCATCAGTGAACAAAAAAGATCGTACTTCGGAGAGACGTATATATACGTCCCCGAGGAAATTAATGTTTTGGCTGAGCGAGACTTTTATATACACCAGTGGCACTTATGATATTAAAATCGTATTGTACCTTTAGCGTGATAATGTTATTGAATTAAATACATTGTGTTTTTATATGGGGGGCGATGAAAATAATGATTGAATATTGGGTCGCAAATATGGAAAGTTTGAGAAGCACTGCATTAAGCAGCTAATTATCAGGATGTTCCATGTGTGATGGGGCAACTGCACATCAATCTCTCAGCTGCTATCAACACCCACTTGTCAGTTTAAGACGACCTTAAGACAAATCAATACGGCTTCTACAATTGATAATCCCCAAATACGAATTATACAACTATTTATTGGCGGACATTACAATGACTGGAAGACTACTTCGGACATTGCAAAGGACCATTCAAAAACAAAGAGAAAAACCACTGAAAGTAAAATTGGGCACGACAGTGCGAATGTAATTCAACAACTTCTAGAGCGGTGATAGTTAACCTGGTCCGTATCGCCCACTTGTGGGCGCTACGAAAATTCTGATTTTGTATTTTTTGAAATTTATCTTCCTAGATTTTTCCTTAATTTTTTTATTACTATTTTTACCAACACTTTGCATACTTTGTGGCGTTAATTTCTTCTCTTTTATTTTATTGCGAGCAGTAACAAGTATGTATTCAAATAAACAAAACCAAAATTCGTTACTCGGGCAACCAAACAGACAAAAAACTCAACATATTCTTTTCTTTACATGTATTCAAATAAGACCAACTCCCGTTACTCAGTCAAACAAACAGGCAAAAAACTAAATATTATGCACTTCAATCAACCACTGCAAGTTGTTCAGTCAATCATTGCAAGTGTCGAAGGGCTGAATCAAATAAATTTCAAAAAAAAAATAAATAAACCTTGTGAAAAATGTCTCAAAAAAATATGTGCGTGGATATTCTGAAGAATATTTGAATATGGGTTTTATAGAAGCACCACATAACAAACAGCTTCCTATGTGTCTTTTATGCCAGAAATCTTTTTCCAATGAAGCAATGAAACCAAGTCGGTTAAGAGATCATCTTACTACAAAACATCCTGAATATGAAAATAAACCGAATGAATATTTTCAAGAACTGCGCAGAAAATTTATAAATCGTCCTACAATGAAGTCGCTAATTGAGAAGCAATGTTCTAAAATTAAAGACGGATTATTAGCGTCTTATCACATGGCGAAATGAATCGCAAAAACTGGAAAAAATTATGGAATTGGAGAATCATTGATAATACCGTGTATTAAAGAATTTATAGGTACGGTAATGCACCAGGAAACGGATATTTTAAAAACATTGCCGCTTAGTGATACCACGGTTAAAAAAAGAAGTGAGGAAATGGCAAATGATGTCGAAAAAAACTCGTAACAATTTTAAAAAAAAACTTCATTTTCCATACAACTGGACGAGTCTACTATTGTGGACAATAATGCTTTATTGATGGTTTATGTGCGATACGCAGATAAAAATAATGAACTGCAAGAAGAAATGTTATATGCAGTGAATCTAATTACAGATACAACAGGATTATCCATATTTAATGATGTGAAAACATATTTTGAAAAGAACAGTATACTGTTGAACAATATAATTGCATGCGCTACTGATGGAGTACCATCGATGATTGGATGTTACCGTGGATTTACTGCACACCTAAAAAAAGTAGTACCAAATGTTTTATGTATTCATTGCGTAATACACCGACAACATCTTGTAGCGAAGTCTTTAAGTGCAAGTTTGCACTCCTCATTAAATTTAATTATAAAAATTGTAAACAAGATTAAATGTAATGCTAAAAATGATAGAATATTTCGACAGATGTGCCAAAATAATGATGAACAATTCATTCGATTACTTTTACACACGGAAGTCTGGTGGCTTTCAAAAGGTGTGTGCCTAACACGTTTTGTAGCATTATTTGCCAGCATAATACAATTCTTAGAGGAAAATGACGAAATTGATTTATGTCACGAATTGAAAATCGTGAAGAATGATGCTTTTTATCTGGCAGATATTTTTAAACGATTTGAAGATGTTAATTTGCAGCTTCAAGGCGCATTTAAAATACTTATTTGTTGCAAAAACACTGTATCGTTGTTTATAGAAAAACTGCATATTTTTCGTCGTAACCTTTTGAAAAAAGAATTTCATCAATTTCCAAATTTGTTCTCTACCAAAGAAGATATAACACCAGAAGAAATCGAAAGGTTTAGTGATCATATTAAACAACTTGCATTAGATATGAAAGTCAGATTTAACGACATTTTAAATTTGAAAATTTCTAATTGAATGTTAAATCCTTTTACTGTGGATGTAAATGAAGTTGATATTGTTTTCCAAGAGGAAATTTTAGAACTAAAATACGACGAAGAAAGCAAAAGTTCGTTCAATAAGCATGGAATTGCTAAACTTTGGCAAAATAAAAAAATGCCCAAGTTATACCCGAAAATGTGGGAAAACATGAAAAATATATTAATTCCATTTCCAACATCATATTTGGTAGAATCCGGTTTTAGTGCCGTTAATAATATTATGAGTAAACAAAGAAATAGACTGAACATTACAGAACGGGGAGATCGTCGGTTATTTTTAACAAAAATTGAACCAGATATCAATGAAATAATTTCGAAGCATCAAGGTTCTCATTGATTGCATAACTTTTTTAATTTTCGTTTTTATGAATTTTCTTTTTTGTTTTTTGTTCATTTCAAAATAAATATGAATTTTGTGAAAAATAACATTTCTTAAAATCTTTATTTTCTTTAAATAAATAAATATATTATTGCTGGGCAAAAATGAAATTTTGCCTGGTAAAATTGCCAAAAGTGGGCGGCAGACCAGAAAAGGTTAACTATCTCTGTTCTAGAGCAATATAAATGGGATGTATTTGATCACCCAGCGTATAGATGCGTAGGACATGAAAAATTCCTATTTTTTTCAGAGTTACGATCAATTGTAATAATAACCGGTGTTTTTTGTTAGAATATCTCCTCTCTGATGTACTAAAATATGAAAAACCAACTTCTAAATTATATCTTTCAAAAATCCTAGTTCAGCGTCTGTACTAGGTAGTTATATACAGCAGTGCTTCTCAAACTTTCAATATTTGCGACCCAGAATTCAATCAAAATTTTCATCGCCCCCCCCTTTTCCATACAATAACAAAGTAAAAATTAAATAATAATATACTTTGACGCTAAAGCTACAATACGACTTTAACCGCTTAAGAGCATCCAACGTATATAAGCGTCTCGTTCAGCCAGTCTCTTAATTGCCCCGGACATATATATACGTCTCTCGAAATACAATCTTTTCTCTGCACTGCTATATATAAAACTATTCCGTAAACGTTGGAATGCAATAAAATGACCTTATCAGAGTTATCAAAGAATTTACTTATTTCACATGACTTACTTATTTATTCCTTTACTCCCCCAGCCCAGTACACCACATACACGTGTGCAAACAATACTGGGTCACACCTAGGTATAGTAACTGGGTTCGAATCGGATAACTTTTAATTGACAGTTAAGGGATTAATTATAAACCGTACAGATTATCAAGTAAGTGTTAAATTGTGTACATACTTTTTCCATGAGTAGCCTATTTGGGGGTGACTGGTAATTATTAAACTTGTTCTTAACGTAGAATTGCCAAATTAATTAATCAAATACATTGAGCAGTACTGATACATTTATAAGTGTATTATATCAGTGTAAATGTGTATTTTATTTTTTATTAAGTCAGAATATATTTAATTTGTTTACTTTTAGTAACTTAATAATTCTTTAAAATAATCTACAGTTTTCGACCTTCCCATGTGTTCGCGCTCTCCTCGTAGGGTTATCACGCCCCCTTAGGGGGCACGCCCCACAGTTTGAGAAACACTAATATACAGGTAAAATATTACATAAGAAGCATTTTTTATCAAGAGGAAATATTTCAAAGATGATATTTCTTCTTTTTTTTTTTCAAAAAAAGCATTTAAATAATTTTTTATTGTAATAATGTCCTTAATACAATTTATATGTATATTCTCATCCAATTGACATTAAATATCAAAAAGAAATTATCGGCTTATAAGCGCGTTTCTAAATTCACTATTCCAAAAATAATCACCTTTGATTTGAATTGGAAATTATTAATGTTCGTGCACGTTTTAAATAAGTATTGGCAAATATATTTTGTTAACTTTCAGCACCAAATTATCAAAAAGAGATGAAATACAATAAAAGAAGATAATTAAATTTAATCCAATGTATTTTTTTTTTCATTTCTCATTTTTTCTTACAGTTGCATTCAATTTAATACTCAATTTCAAAAAGTAATAATAAATATCAGGCTTTACAATTTCCTTTCCAAGCAGTCTAATTAATTGGATACTTCTTCAAGTGCAATCATATTCAATTGTCAAATATGAATTATGAAACTCCATTTTAAGAAAAATATTAATGATCTCAGATACGTTACAGTTCCGACACACAAAACAGTTCGTAAATAAAATAATAAAATACTTCCTAGTCTTCCTAATACCAATTAATTGCTTTGAAGTGAAATGATAGAAAAGGGGGAAATATTAACAATGTTTAATAGTGTGGAAAAACAATTTATGAGACATAATCACTTTTTTGTGTAATTATTTCAACTTTTAAATCAAATATGAAATCGTCAAACGCATTTCGTTGATCCAACTAGGAATTCATTTTAATTGGTTTTTGTTTCCTTTTTGCAGCTCACTTAACGTTTAACGTATTCTTTTGCCACTTTCTTTTGTCAAAGCAACAAAATTAATTAACTGGTTGGAGATTCATTGTGATAAAAATAAAGTTATTGATTCATCTTTGATAAAAATTGTTTTCAATTACAATACTTGTTAAGTAATAAGATGCAAATAAGTAAAAAATAATATAGGTTGGATCCTAGCAGAGTCCACACCCTTGGGGTGAATTATTTTGATGGCGATAATTGCGCCATCTTGGTAACCCTACCTTGATACACTAGATATGGTAAACCGAACTATTTCTGGAATTTGGCGGGCATTTCAAATTTCGTCTGTTGGTCGTCGGGCACCTGAGCGAAAAAGTTGCTCGTGTATGAGTCAATATACCTTAGAATTTCTTATTTTGTTGAATATGAAAGGTAAGAAAGGATTGAATGGTGTATGAAGGAAGGAATGTGTGATTGCTTCGAATTTTGAATGACTTAAGTGTAATGAGCGAATGGAGTTATACGAATGAAAGAGTGTTTTTCCCCCCCGATGGATTTGAATGGAGATGTCGGGGAAAAAAAGGTGGGAATGCGCATAATGTTTGCAGAAGTATAAGAAAGAATTCGTGGACTCCACTCGGAAAAGGTCACTAGTAAGAAAGTAAGCTGTTTTTTATATTTTTATCTTAAATATATTTGATTAATTTCTGTATTATTTACATATATTTTCATTAATCATCCACCTTGTCCCACTATATTCACTTGACGCCATTATCGGGTTCCCTTGGGGAGCATTTCGTTCTAGCTTGGTGCTTTTTTCGGTTTATCGCCAAGAGTGTGGACTCTCCTAGGATTTTAACATTATATTTTTTCTCATTGTATCACTCCTAATTTTTTTTTGATGCAATATTACATTATTATGAGCTATCGCAACAATGTCAACATTTAAGATAACTCGCCAAGTTGGCAACCCTGATCTCGTATGTATCGCACGCGCTGAATTGGCAACCATGTGCTTCGTTTCATTTTAAATCGCCAATACGGTTGTGATATTACATTATTGCAAGCTCTTGTAGAAAAATATTGCAGCGATTGTCTGGCCTGGAATCGTTGAGTAAGAATAAATGCAATAATTCATACGAAGACTAACTAATAATAAACGGAACAAAAGACTCAACTTTCCTGGAAACTTCAAGAGCTGCAGGTTTATCAGAATATGAGGAATTTATTGATGTAGTTCATTGATGAATTTAATTGAAGAGGAGCGTCAAGAAAACGAGTTTTTGCGAAAAGAAGAACCAATCATTAGAACTGCAAAATACACTTAAATTACAGTTTTATAATTTGAGCAATGAGTATGTACTGTTGTATAATTTATACACTATCTGGCCAAAAGTATCCGGACACCCAGTGGTATGGACTTAGAGAGACCTGAGGCACATATTAATATGATGTTGGTCCCCCTTTTGCATGGATGACAGCCTGCACACGTTTGGAAAGACTTTCCACCAATTTTTGATAGGTGACTATAGGAATTGCCTTCCAGGCGTAGATCACAGCTGAAGTGAGTGCTTGCAGTGAGGATGGTCGATTTGGCTGGCTATGTAATCTGCTCTCTAATTCGTCCCAAAGGTGTTCTATGGGATTTAGATCGGGGTTCTGAGAAGGCCAGTACAGTTTTTGAACACCCATTTCGTCAAACCACGTCTGTGCAAGCCTCGATGTGTTAATGGCGCAGTTATCCTACTGAAAGAGAGAGAGAAATGGGCCTTCCCCGAAAAATTGCCATAGAGTTGGGAGTGTAGCATTCGCCAGATTGTCCACATACATCTCGGAGTTCATGTTTCCAATCACAGGAACTAACGGACCCAGGCCAAACCACGAGAAACACCCCCACACCATTATGCTTCCACCACCAAACTTAACAGTCGGCACAATGCAGTCACTAAAGAAACGTTCGCCGGGGGCATCCGCCAAACCCAGCCGCGACCATCCGACTGCCAGACCGTAAAGCGACATTCATCACTCCAAAGAACAGTTTTCCACATGTCCACAGTCCAATGACGGTGAGCTCTACACCATTGCAATTGATGCTTCGCATTCTGTGGAGTGACGTTTGGCTTGTGAGCGGCTGCACGACCATGGAATCCCAACTTTTTAAACTCTCGATAGACAGTCCTGCTGCTAACACTAATTCCTGATGAACTTTGGAACTCCTGAGAAATTTCCACCAACGAGTACTTGCGGTCTTGTTTCACTACCCTTTTCAAAGTTCTGCGGTTGCGTTCACCAAGTATTTTCGGCCTACCGGTTCGTTTTTCTGCCGTTTCACTGCCTCGACGTTTCCACTTCACAATTACATCACTCACAGTGGATTTAGGCTTCTGTAGAATGTCCGCAATCTCACGAACTGATTTCCCACAAAGGTGGCATCCCACTATACTGCCACAATCAAACTCACTAAGCTCCTTTGACTTACTCATTGCCTCACAAACACATAAATACAATCTGACAAACCACTACCAACACTTTTATAGCTTTCAATTACGTATCAAATTGTGTCACTCGCAAAAACCACTTTTTTAAGGGGTGTCCGGATACTTTTGGCCAGATAATGTATAATGTGGGTTGATCCGTCGTTAGGCGGACAAGAGGTACCTCCGCCCCCCCCCCTCAGTGTGCTTTAGTAAAAATATTCAATAGTACTTTCTCCTCAAAGACAACTTATTCTTTTCTTAGTGCGCATGCACTAAGGAAGAAGAGGATTGTACACTAACATGAAACATGAACAAAAAAACGAGATTGATCGTACTTCCTTGGAATACCCCAGCATCACTTTGCCTACCGACTGAGTTACGCGTGCCACACTTTGGTGCCACTTATTTAATGAATCAATTCCATATCTGATAAGCAATTATTATCATTCATTTAATAAATACGATTATCTTTTTACCATTTTTCTTTGATTTATTAACACAGTGTAGCAAATATGATCTATTTTCGAAAAGAATTGCATAAATTATTAAAGATAATCCACCACTCTGCTTTTTTGACAAATGCATTTATGAAATAAAACATCTTAATAACAAAAATAGATCCAAAGCGAAAGAAAATATATTCAGCCTTAGAACCTACCTAGGCCATTTGACGTGATTTACTTCCCAGATTTAGATGTTTCGCTAATGTCAGCGATTTTAGTACAAAATTAGAATTATTTGGTTTTATTTTTTTTTAAACTGCCAAAAACAGATATTTTTTCTGCATAATACAGCCCTTACACATGCTAGAAGAACTTTTAAAGTATTTTGGTATAATTATCACTTAGACATCGGTAATATCTGGATAATGAGATCTCGGTAATATCTTATTTTTCCCGGTTAAAGCTCATTTTTCTGTATTGTGAGCATCCATACCCAATAAGAGAAAAAATAATTCACCATGTTGGTGATAAACAAAGGCGTGGGCTAAAACACGATACGACCAAGATCTCAAAGATACATCTTTCAAAAAAATATTTTAAAGATTCATGTCAACAAAGAAATTCTTTTTCATTCGTATTTCAATAGTTGTTCTAATTACGAAACAAACGTTTCCCGTACGGATTTTAGAAATGTTCAGAAGAATTATATATTCTATTTGTTACAAGATTTCTTTATAAAATTTTAAAAATTTAATAATATTAAATTGTTGTTTAAATTATTATATTAAATTATTACTTCTATTGTGCAGAAATAATTTATATTGAAATTTTTAGTACTTACGTACTATACCTTCGTCTGATCTCCCCAAATCAAAAGGCGTCGCCAATTCAAAAAATGTCGCCAAATCAAAGGCTATTAATGTTATTATTCCTTTGATACATGCACAGGATGGGTTTCCACTATATGCTTTCATATTATATGATGGCATGTGGCAACACCTTTTGATTCGATGAAACTGGTCGACGGTATATGACATAATTACCTACTATTTTATTTAATAAAATATACAGTACCTCAAATATTTTGCATGAGAGATTCTTTTAAAAAGACTTACTTCAAAGAGGTGAGTGAATATTAATAATAATTATGAAAACTTCTGATATGTCATAAAAAAGCGTACTTTATTCTTCGAACAATAAAATTTAAAGTAAATCAAATCCCACTGAAATCACATAACTATGCAAAC
>BMAO01008177.1:0-21500 GCA_019973975.1 Trichonephila clavata
AATTCTTTTACTTTATTTCATTGTAATTGTATGTACTCGAAAATTGCTTTTAGATTAATTAGAACTATTTTGTGCTACATTTATTTTTAACATAATTTAAACTATACACTTGACAAAATTAAAATCTGTAAACAGATATGATTTGAAATTTTTTTTATCTAATTTAATCATAAATTCAAGCACATCAACCTATTACCAATTAATCGACTAAATATTACAGTAATGTTCTGAAAAGTTCGAGTGTATAAATTTTTAGCAAAAGAGGAGAAAAAAAGAAGAAAAAAAAAAGATTTCAGGTATTTCTTTTATTTTACAAGCTGAAAACATTTATGTTCTAGTTGTTCAGAATTAGGACAAGATAATATTTATGGAAATATTTATTAAATAAATTTAGACAAAAAGCAATATGACTATGGAATGCAGATTCGAAAATTATTTGGAACTTCACATATAATTCTATTTATGATAAAAAAATAGAAAAAATAAGGATTTTTTTTCTTTCATTTGTACCAGTATAATTTGTATAAACAGAATTATTGTGTAAAAAAATCGAATGGCTAGACAGTTTTAGATTATGGGTTCCAAAATCGTGGTACGTGATCTGAGACAACGCGAGCAGCTCAGAAAAAAATATAAGGTCGGGAGAAAAACCACAAGCCAAATCTCAAAATCCTCCCCTTGTTTATTTAGCAATATTAGTTCAGGGTGAGAAAACCAAAACAAGGCGTACTCGCACGTTGACTTTCTAAAAACTAATTTCTAACCTATTCGACTGATGAGTTACATGTGAACAAACACAACCATCAGGGGAAAAAAATTATACAATCCGAATACCTAAAATAATTATCTCTTGTTAAATTGGGTAATTTACTACTTTTTTAGGCTGAAGAGTATCATTCAGGTAATAGCATTTCTTTTTCCCCCTGGAAAAATCGAAAACAAACTTTGACCTAACCCAAAAACGGACATGTAATAAGGGAGCCTTAAAACCATCGGTCAATATTTTTCTTAAGGTCACACTAGGGGTCGGCAAACTAACGTGCCAAACTAATCTACCAGTACGATTCAGCGTGCCACACAGTACGACATTTTTAAAACAATGTGATTCTTGTTATAGTGCATGCAGAAGTAGAGAATAGAGGTCAATAATTTAGATTTAGAGTGTATATGTTATTTTTGCATCATTTAAAGATATTTCTTAACATAAAAATAAACAGCATAAAATATAACTATTTCTTCAATAAAATTTTTTTTAAAAAATTCAAATTGTACATATATTATGTATTTTTAAACATATTTATTAAAACAAGAAATTGACAGTGTAAAATATAAGTATTTTCTTCATTACAGTTAAATAAAAGATAAATAAAAATTTTAATGAGAAACTATACGCCCTCTTTCTTTCTTTATTAATCGTAAAATCAGAGGTATAATGTGTAACTTTCAATTTGACACGATTCTGAGCATTCAGTTGTTAAACAATTTCTCTGCGTACTCCAAATATTTTTCATATGAGAAAAGATTTTTTAATTTGATATAAGAACCAAAAGCGGAAAAAGCAGAGTACATGCAATTTTCTCTCTTAAAAAAATGAGATCTCTCCAGCAATGGCATTCAATAATTTACAAAATAGCTGTAAATTCATCTCTTAAAAGTTATCTTTCAGATTTCATCGTAATTCCTTAAGTGGCTTGTCAAATAATGCCCATTACAAATTTATCACCTTCAATACACTTAAAAATTGACAAATCTGTAGAGTAGTGTAGAGTGCCACTGAGAGTTGTACCGCATGCCACATGTGGCACGCGTACCATAGGTTACCGACCCTTAGGTGACACACACATATGAAGATTTTAAAACTTTTATTCAGTTATCAAAATCTTATTACATAAAATTGTTTTGGTGCATAAAGCTTTTTATTTCATTAACAATTTCCAAAAGTTTGCAAAAATGTTTTAATGCAAATGAAACAAAAAAAAAATCTCTAAAGTATCTAAAGTAATCCAGTAACAGCTTCCGGACAGGAGTGATCACTTCTGTCTAGTGATCATGTTACTGGCCTACAAATCCAAAGGTTGCGTGTTCTAAATATCCGGTAATAAATCTTAATTGCCTATCAAAGAGAAAGGTACGAAAATTATTGCTCTAAAAAAATACACCCAGCTATTTTTTTACCCGGTCGATGCGTTTTTTAGAAAACCGTGGGGAAAAAAAGAATTGTGTAAAAAATATATACGACATATGATAAATTTGAGGATATGTTCAACAATTTTAAAATATCGTATAAGATGAAAAAAACTCTAAACATTTTCCCAAAAAACCCGCAAAAAAATTATAATGAAATCCATGTTGCATGTTTATAAAATAAAAATAGTTCATTTTTATTATAAAAAATGTGTGCAGTGAAAATTCTCTCTCTGTCAAAAAGTGCATACAACATATAAAAAGATATCAATCATTGGCATGGCAAAGTAATTTTAGCGCGTTTTTCACATGTTGTATTTTACAATAATGCAACTAATGAACTTTTTACTAACAGAAAGTAATACTGTACCACTCCTCTAAATGTACTACTATTGAGCTGAAAAGAAATAATGACACAAATCTGTATCAGCACTATAAAAAAGCAAAAACTAGCGAAATTCAGGAAGTAGAAATTCAATTTATAGGAAAATTCGGAAAAACTATGGGAAAATTTAAATATGATTCGGCTCATCTAGGGCACAAATGCGACCCAATGCCGAAAACCCGAGGTCAATTGGTTGCTTATTGGCTGAGAAAAAGGTACGACAAAATATGGAACGAAGAGGAAGACGAAATTTGCGTCCTAATAGCGCTTTTGTTCCACTACGTGAAAAACGCGCTAAAAATTCAAATTGAAATCAGGAATAAAACGGCTAATTACTATTCTCCTAGCTACTTGATAGCAAGCATGCACGTGTATTACGAACTGGGGGATCAAAATGCTATCACAGTAAATGTGTCAGATATGTCTAGTACAATTGTCCGCTTTGATTTAAATGTAGAATTTCGTGACCTCTGTATTTTTTTTTCTGTTACAAAGTCTGTTTTTAGCGGGGTTTTGGGGGAGGGGGAGTGGGGTTCAAGTCGCTTATATAATACTTGATATCCGGTTATACAAATATTAATGCACGCTCTATGTCAGAATCATGAGTAAGAAAATCCTGTTCCATGCTTGAAGCAAATTTCAAGCCCTCTTGAGTTAAATCAACTGTTAATAGCTGAACTTCACCTTCAATTTAGACATTATCGACTTCTTTATTATCACAAACTGGCATAAATTATATCAAATTGTCCTCAACCAAAGGGCTTTAATACAAAATACAATTATGCTAAAGAACGAAATGCTGTGTTCAAGGTAAAGTACAACAAAATAGAGAAAATAGTTATTATAAAATTATAGTCATTATAGTCATTTAAAAAAAATATGCTGATCATCATTTAACCAGGAAATATGGCTCTTGTTTTATTTTCCCCAGAATTGAGGTATCATTCTCCCTTTCATCTTGCGCCAAAAAAGTTGACGTTGTGTGTCAGAATGTACTCCTTTTTTCCGTTGGTTTTCGTAAGAAATATTTCTTAGTAATCAGATTTTATAAATGTTTGTAAAATTTAAAAACTATTTAATATTTTTTTTAAACAAAATAATTCTGCCACAAACTGTAAAGTTTGGCAGGAAAAAGAAAAGTCAGTTGATGTGAAACAAATTTTTGAGGATAAATGTATTGTTATTGAAGGTCAGAAAAATAAATGTTCGTTAAAAAGGATATTAGAATTTAAATGAAATTAGATAATCGAATTAATTACTATCTATTTTATCATAATCGAAATTTAAATGAAAAAGATGTGTGTCCAACAGGCAGATATTGATCGCACATATAATGTAGAAGAAAAAATTATTTTTCCTAGTACTTTCACTTTTTCTTGAAAGTATGTTTTGCCTTTAGGTTGGAAATGATTTGTTATGGGTACACTCCCGCTACAGACTCAATTGAAATGATTAAAATCGTGCCAAATAATCTTTGGACAGAAAATAGTTTTTTTTTAATCCAAAAAGGCCACCTAGAACTAATAAAAACAAATTGTAAAAAAAAAAAATAATAATAATTGAGACATGATGAAGCAGGTGAGGACAGTAGAATTATAGTCTTTTAAAAGATTTAAAAACTGCTGAAGAGTATTAAGATGAAAAAAAAAATCAAAATAAGGAATTTCACACAACGTCAAAAGAAAAAAAAAATTGACAGCTATAGAGACTACCGATAGAAGTGAAAACTTAGAATTTTTAGTATTAAAATTTGAAATTTCATCATGTTTGAATTAAAATTATCAACATCAATCTGGTTTTCACATCTGTTGACACTCCGAGTAACAACTAAATGCATTGTTTATATGGTTTTTTATTATTCAAATATATAACGGGCTGTGCAAGATCATGACAAAATATAAATACAATTCAATTGAAATAATTAATATACAATCTTATTATTTATGGATAGTATTTGTATTTACTTAAATTTCAATGTACTTGATTTTTAACATTATTTTAATTGTTTGCAACATTGTCATCATTAATTTCTAGAATATTTAGACTTTTTGTACTTTCAATTACTTCATTTTGTTCTAAAAAGATATAATAGGCTTATAATAGCTAAAGTAAGAAAGGAAAATGTTTGATTCAAATTTATCTAAATATCGCGTAAAAATCACATCGATCGTCATTTTACATTTTGTAGTACTGAGTATTCGATCATTGGACATATTTAAATTGTTTCATTTAGAAATTCAATTAGTGGTAGATTTTTATCATCTGCAATGTTAATATTGAAGTCTCCACTTAAAATCATCGGTACATCATCATATTTTTCGCCAAATCTTTTTTCGAGTATTTCAAAACCTTCTTTTGTATAAATATCAAATTTTCGGATAAAAATTGTTGTATCTGTCTCATAGATTTTCCAGGCGAAATATAAACGGCAACCATTAATATGTATTGCCCATTCTCGGAATCGCAACGAGCAATGCACAGTATATACACATTGAACTTTTCACTAAATACATTCAATTTCCCTTATAAGATATACACAGCACTATACATCAGCTGTATAGCTACAGATATACTGCTATTTGCATGTCGGTGACGCGAACGCACGAGATTTCACCCATCCAAAAAGTGTCTAAGGCGAACAGCACACTGCGCGTGCGCCAGTCAGAGCATGTCGGTGACGCGAACCCATAAGATTTTCCCCTACCAAAAAGTACCCAACGCCGCTAAAGAAGTTTTCACTTCAAAAGTTAGAAAGCAAGGAGCTGTCTGACTAAATTTTTAATACGGCAGAAAGATCCACAATAAAAAAAATCTGCAGTCCAATTTTTTAGTTTCTTAAGATGCATTTCTTATGACTTCACCACATTCATCACATTTCATAAAGGACAAAATCTAAAAATTCCTAAATTTGAAAAAAAAAAGTAAGAAATTTGATTAATTAAAAAATAATATTGGTCAAACGTGTGAATTTGGAAAACCTATTATTCCGTAATATTTGATACTCTTTTACAAAGTGATCCTGGTACTCAGCAATTATTTCTGAAATATTCATTATCCAACAAAAATAAATCACAAAAATAGAACGAAACAATAACAATTGCGTCTAGTATAGAAATTGTTAAATTTCTTAAAAAAATCGAATCGCTTAAATTAAGTTATCCGCAATAAAAATAAAACAATAAAAAATAAGGATCATATACGTAAACATTATAGAAAACAAAGTTACAAACGATAAAAACGAAGATAACCGTATTATAATGTTATCGTCCAACTTAGCGAAAATTTGAAACAATTTGGAGAGAAACGTACCGATATCAAATTAATGTTAAAACATATTGCATTATATGCTTCCAATTTTTTTTTTTATTTATACACAAAAAACATACACATATAATGGACTAAAATATTTTTCCTCAAATAGTGTCTAATACTTTAAAAATAATTTTACATATAAAAAAAGAAAAAGAATTTTTTTTTTAAAATTATGAAGTTCTAGAATATTTTTCGAAGAAATGATCCAGTGATTTCATTAAATAACTCATAAATTATTTTGTGCACTTGTATTTACATATGTGTGTGTGCATAAAATATTTTATATTTAAGTAATGCATTTTTTAAAAAAGTATTTAAACAAAAATATGTTTTTCGAGAAATAAAATTCATATCCATGTTCTACTATAAAGAAAAGAAAAAACTTTTTTGAGCTAAATATTGTTGGAGTTCCATAGAATAGCCAAAATATCATTATTCGACATAAATAAAACCTTTTTAATTAGATGTGGGGTATTAACATCTTATAGCCTTCAATAACGCTCTTAATAACGTCTTTTACTTACAAATATGTTGATGAAATCTTAGAAGATGATGCATCATAAATTGACTAGAAATAACTAAAAAACAAATACCAACTCAATAATACTAAACGATTACGTGCCCCAAATTGTATCATTAACAATTCCTTTTCCCCTGTTTTCGGTCACCGTTCCAACTTAGGATTTTACGTCTTAATGCATTTTTAAACTTTATTCTGTCTTCGGAAACCGTCATCGAATAGGAGGCTTACTTTTTTATTGTGTTCACATAACTTCACTCTGTCTTCATGCATTGTTTTCATTTAGGAAACTGACGTATATCCTCACCCTGTCTTTAGATACCGTTCCACAAAGGACGCTGATGCATAACTTTACAATACTTTTGGGCACCGTCTTCGTTTAGGAAGCTAACGTTTTTATTGTATCGAAATTGCTATACCTTGTCTTTATTTATCGTTTTAACTTATGGAGCTGACGGTTTTATAATGTCAACATCGATTTACCCAGTCTTTTGATACCGTTTTGGATTGTGAATGAATTAATGAATTATTTTGTGCTCATTCTATTAAAAAAAATATACTCATATTATCTTTCAGTAAATAAAAAGTGCAAAGATTTGCTGCTGCAACCACGTTTGTTAAAAATATCCATTTTATTTCTTATTTTAAATTATTTTCGAATTATAATTCACCAGTTAAATATATTAATTTTCTTACTTATAATAAATATCTGTTTCACCAAAATATTATTGTTAAGAAATGTATGGAGTAAAATTTTTTAGAAGTGTATTTTTTCCCCTTCAATTTTAAAAGCAGTTTATATATTTCTTAATACAAAACGTACTTTAATTCAAATAAAAAATTCTTCATTTTTTGACTTTTTCAAATAATTTGATGTGGAAAAACTTTATTATTCAGTTTTGGAGCTGGATAAATATAACTTGAAACGCTAGTAAATTTAATACCAGATATTTTTATACATGCAAGAAGAGTTAATACAACCATGCTTAGTATCTAGAGCAAAAATAAGATTAAAAATTGTGTCCCAAAAGGGGAAAAACTCTTTTTAGTCAATATATACTTGAAATTTTACTCAAAATAGTGTTTCTACAATTTATCGGATACTTCAAATATTTGTAAAAAAAACCTGTAGCTGAATTTCCGAAATTAACTTTAAGTAAAAAAGTAACATTTCGCTTATAAATTACATTTAAATCTAATTAATAAAACCTATTTTTTAAAATTTTTTTAAAGTTCCTTAAAAATAAAATGTAAGCAAAAAGGGAAATAAGTGTCATAAAGGTAATCGAACACCAAATTTTTGAATTTTGATCCTCATACTTTTAAAAAAATTAAACACATATCAATATATATATTTAAGGTTTTTTTTTAAAAAAAAAATTTAAAAAAATTATCTTTGCATTAAGTCTAGAGTCATTCTAGTCTAGAGGCATAAATTTTAGATATTTTATCAAATGCAATAAAAAAATACCAAAAAATATTTCCATCAATTGTTAGTTTACCAGATATTTAATAATGTTTAAGGAATTTAAAAAAAAGAGTGCGTGTGCTTATGACTACTCGATAGAAGTGATAAATTGAAATTTTGTAATGTGCTTTGTAATGTTTGCTTGTTTTGTTGCTCAAGGATTAGTTAGATGAATAAAAAACAAGGGGATATTAGTATTGTCATATTAAATTATTCATTCATATGTCTGAACTCATAAAATAATATTGTTTTGCGAAATATACAATCATATTTGTAAATTAATTGTATTCTAAGAAGGAAGCAATAGGTTTGTGGTAGCTGTGTGAAATATATAAATACTTTAGATTCAAAATTATTTAAAAATATATGAAAAAGACTCTGCCAAGCATTGTTCTATATTTTGTCATGCTTTTATTTGGATCATTTGATATAATTAAATTGAGTTTTGATTTTAAAAAATCTACTAAAGGCTTTGATTTGTCTTTTTAAAAATCTACATCAAAATCCCGAATCAAAATAATAGGCAATTTGTTCAAATGAGTTGATCCGGCTTTAGTGTAGGCAACTAAATTTTTGTGAATGAATTCGATAATTTTCTCTACACTTTGATTTGGGGAAATGTAAATAGTAACCATTAGAATTATTTGTCCATTTTCTGCTCTACATTTTGCTGCACAAGTTTTAACGATACATGACTCATTAAACCCAAATGATTGAGTAGTATTTGATGCTACATCCATTTCTGAAGTGACATAAGTTGTCGTATATCTCCCTTATTTTTATATATAGCAACTCCACCAGCTCTGTGATTGTGTCTTTGGTATTTAGCAATACATTGAAAATTTAAAATACGTTGGTTTTCTTCATTATTTATCGAAGTTTCTGTTAAAAGTAATATAGTTACAAGTTGCATAACACTGTCATCGAAATCCAAAGCATGTGTACGTAAACTTTGACAATTTAAAGAATATATTGATATTCCCTTTTCTGTGGAAATGAAGTTTGTGAAGTATCTGTGATTGTTTTAAGTTTGTTTTGTGATAACTTTTTAAATTCATTTTGTAGATCTCTGAGAGATGTAGATTCCTTTAGGCCATAGAAGAATTTTGGATCGAAATTTTCCGTGGCAATGTAAAGTCCTTTAAGACATGTTGCTCTTGAAAACGCAACATATACCAATTTTTGAGAATATGTTTTCTCATACTTATAACAAATCTTGAAGGACTTTACATTGTTACGGAAAATTCCGATCCATTGTTATGAGCGTTACAAACCCGAGCGTAACAATACCACACATCACTCAAGTTCACTCTGCAGCAAAACGCGTCCAAAGAAGTTATCGCTTCAAAAATCGAGTGAGCTATAGGCTGATGAAGTGGGGGTTCTAAAAAAAATGACACGCCTCACCGGTCATGATTGTAACCCTCCTAGTAATCTGAAAAAAAAAATTAATTCCTTTTCTAAAATAAAAAAAAAAAATGCTACTATCGTCAAAACTTTGAAGTAAAAAAAAAAAATTGGCAAATAGTGGCTGTCTAAAATAACATTTCTTTATCAGTTTTTTTTTTTACTTTTCAGAATTTTTAAAAATAGTAAAAATTCAATTTTTAGTATAGTTTTAGTTAGTGCTATAGAGTAATGTATAGAGAAGTCTCACCTCAAATTTCAAATAAATTGGTTCATTAGAAATTGAGATATGACAAGAGTCTCGAAAAAAGTAGTTTCGAGAAAATTGGGTTTAAAGTTTCGAATCAAGTTACGCGCAGACTAAGCTATACAATGGTAGTTTATGCTTACATTTTTTTCAATGTGTGATTCAGGCTCCATACATTGCCCCCCCCCCTCCTCTCTACTTCAAAAAACGCATTTTCCGAAATTCTTTCTTCCAAACGAGCAGTTCTGGCCACCTTTGAAGAGCCAGAAGCTCGTATTTCTCAGCGCTCAATCCGAATATTGTCACTTTTTATGCATGAGCTTGTGGGCTGATTTTTATTCCCATTAGGATCATCATTTTTAAAATGGGAATGAGGCCTTCATTGAAAATATAAACTGCTATAAAAGTTGCAATTTCAATTATGTTTGTTCCGACATGCGTATATTTAGGTGTAAAAGTCCATATTAATAAATTCAGAGATTCATTAATTATTTACTTATCCAACGCCCGTGCTTGGATTCTTGACCATTTGACGTCGAGCCTTCTAGTATCGACTGACGACGTCTTTATTCGGGTATTCATCGAGTCCATTGCATTGGAGCAGGCGGTCGCCATCCATTCTGGCATAGCCGTAGAGTGGGCAGGCCTCGTCAGCAGCCAGGCCAAGTCAGTGGAGGTGTGCTCCCAAAACGTCATGTCCGATGGTTAGGCGAAAATGAGCAACAGCCTCGGCTCTCTTCAGATGCCTCGGGATTGAACCCACAGTGGCCAGAGTTTCCCAAGGCTCTTGGTTTTTTGGGTCACGGGAGTATATTTGTCGATGAATAATGCTCTTTGCTCTTTTGAGAGTCAAGGGGACTTCCAGTTGGTACGACTCGGCTCCCTGCTAAGTTTTTTGGTCGGCCCTCTCATTGCCTGATATCCCAACATGACTTGGGATCCACTGTAAGGCCACAGTCCAGCCATATAAAATTAGCTCCGCAATTTTAGTTCGATAATGAATTGTGTTAAGGCAGTCAGATGGTCATTGCTGCTTAAAGAGATTCATTATTATTTGGGTATCTGAATCTAAACATCGATTTATAAAGAATACGAATGGTTTTACGAGGGAACACGATCGCAGGTATGCGGAGGATCCCTATCTATTGTTCGATTCGTTCCAACCGAACCAGTTTATACGCAGCGTCACTATTTAAAATACCTATATATCTCCGAAAATAATTATAATTTTGAAAAATCCTCTTAAGGTACTCTAAAACTGTTAACTTTTCCAAAAATTTACGAAGTTTTTTTATGATTTTACTTTATAGGCCATCTTATTAGCTTTATAAAAATACCAAGTTTATTATTTTCTGTTCACTAGAACAAAAACTACAAGTGTTTTTTTAAAAAACAGATGCCATTACTTTTAGCAAGATGTCAAACTTTAAAATGCGTTTTACTCGAAATGTGTGTGTTTTTTTTAAATGCTCAAACGGGGACAGCGATTGCTGAAAAAGTTTTAAGAATAATAAAATGAAATTTTTTGTGTATGTTCTATATTATAGTAGAAGTGTATTAACCTTCAGATTTATCAATCACTGTTTTATAACAAAATTTACAGTCCGTTATGTGAAAAAAAAATCACTGTTTTTTAAGCATTTTCATATAATAACTTAAGATTAAGTTCTCTAGTTTTTGCAAAAATTAAAATATCTCTTATCCTGGAGGTCATTTAAAAATGAATAACGAAGGCAACACATCAGAATTGAAAAATTGCTCATAAACTTTTGGTACAAAATTAGCCGCGTTAATGTCATTTTTTGTAAATTTTTTCATTTTAGTAATACTAATTTTGGGCCGTGGGTAGCCTAGTGGTTCGAGCATCGGACCCCAGACCGGAAGGCCTGATT
Organism: Trichonephila clavata; assembly: GCA_019973975.1. Taxonomy (NCBI): domain Eukaryota; kingdom Metazoa; phylum Arthropoda; class Arachnida; order Araneae; family Nephilidae; genus Trichonephila; species Trichonephila clavata. Next base: position 11,416 of record BMAO01008177.1, read on the forward strand.
TCGATGCCCGATGCCACCAAATGCCCGCCGAGTACAAATCGGAGAACGTGCTCGTTAAATCTGTGGGTCCGAACAGTGTCGCCATCTATCGTGTTGCGTGAGCAAAATCGCACTGTCACCTTCTTGGGGGGCTCAAAGCTTAGGCTAACGACAGGCGTAAAATTCTAGCCCTTAGCCGCGATGAATTTCGTGGACCTTGATCTGATGTTACTGTCGATCAGGTGGCATAAGCAACAACAACTAATTTCTTTTTCTAATCTCAATTTTAGCATATCTTTTTTAAAATGTACTAAACAAATCTAAAAACCACAAAAAAATCCTCATATCTCCATTTTTTAAAAAAATGTCTTAAGTAGTTGGATACCTAAAGTTACTAAATCTTCATTTAGTTAATCATTTTAATGGATTCATCCTTAATTTGCATTGAAAAGGGGATCAATATTTACGGACACCCCTAAATATTGAATAATGCTAGTGAGTAGAAAAAATAGAAACGCGTTGAAAGCAAAGTAAATACAAATTAAGGGAGAATTTGAATTATTTAAGGCTGTTTTCGGTCAATGTTAAAGGATAGGGGTCAAATGGCAAGCACATTTGTGGGCAGGAAAAAAGCTCCAATAATAATAAAAAATTTCATGGATATAAAGAAAATAATTGTTTAAAGGATAGTCTTCTCTGAATTTTGATTTTTCAAAAAAAATACGCAGTTTTCAGCATTATGGCAAAAGGAAATTTGATTTCTGTGGATATATTTCATTTATCTAAATTATTTCATTTTATAATTTTTTACGCAGAAGGAAGAACAAACACTTCACTTTTTAAAATAATATTTATACTATTTATTCCGATAATTTACAGAATCAATCCATCTGCGCAATTTTCTAACCAACAAAATAATTATTTTAATTCAATGTGTGCTTGTTTGGCGAATAATTCTTTCATTTCTCTTTCCAAAGACAATTCATATACGCAAGGTTTCAAATTGTGGTTGATTTAAAGGATGATACCTAAGTAAAATGTTACGCAGAGTTGAAATATTCCAGAAGATAAATGCTCTATGAATAATAATTTGAAATTAGTTCATGCTATTTATATTGATTTATAATATAAATTTAGTTTTCTTTGAAAATTTATATATTTTTTATTTATTTGTCCACAGTAAAAATATGGTTCTTACGTATTATACCTATGACCAAATTCATCAAATCAAAAGACATCGCCAAATGTCACGATTTTCAGCCAATAGTGGAAACTGTTTTGGTGCATGTTCGAACACTGCAATGAAAACGATGGTAGCATTTGGCGACTTTTTTTGAATTGGCGAAATTGGTCGACGGTATAATACATAAGTAGACAAAAAAACCTATTAATTTTTTAATAAGTAATTAGATTTGTCTTTTTACAGATATAAAAAGAAAATGCTAAGAATATGGATTCATATTCCGAATCTGAACCTGTCATAGAAAGAAGTGTTGCAAATGCCAGAGAACGCAATCGTACTTCTAGTGTAAATGTAGCATTCTCTCTTTTAAGGATGCACATTCCTACAGAGCCAAAAGATAGGAAATTATCGAAAATTGAAACATTACGCTTAGCAGTTTCGTACATCAGACATCTTGCCAATCTAATTGCAGCAAATACCGAAGGCTATCACGGCAATAATGTTTGTGAACGATATAAATATATGTATGAGGAATATATGAACGATCCTGGGTATAAGCAAATATGCACATTTGCTTAACTGAAGTGAAACAAGACTTTAAAAATGGCGTTACTTTAAAAGATTCCAATATTTTTATGTGTTGAGTGTATCAAAGTAAAACATTAACAAGAAGTTTGTGAGTTGAGATAAATAAAGATTTAAAACTGTTTTTGAAATTACGATTCTACAACAATATACACATACTTCATAAACATTTCAAATTTAAATAAAAATTAAAACTGATATTAGTTTAATTATTTACTGAAACTATCTTATTTACTTCTAATTTTTCTTCCGCTGCATATTTTTATAAATTTAACAATCAAATTACATAATCTGTCGAGGGATTTTTCAGAAAATTAAATGTATCTCCTGGTGTTAAAGTTTCCAAAAGAAAATCTAAACTAATTTTCTTAGCTTTCAAAAATATTATAAAGACACCAAATCACTTTTTCCACACTTCTAAATCGAAGTAGTTTTAATTAAAACTCGTGCTACGGTGGCTAGCAATTTGAAATAAAAGAGATAAATATTTTCGAAGATCACCGATCAAAAAAGAACTTTAATCAACCAATTAATTCTAAACATAAACAATCGAACAGAACAACTTGTGTTGCCATTCGTAAAAAACTAAATAGTAATACAATTTTATTACTAACGTTGCCATCTGAAATTTAAAGTTTGTAATATGTAATTAAAAATAAACAAACAATATATTTTCAACACCTGGTATATATATACGTTAAAGATACTTTCAAATTTATATGGACATTTCTTTTCTGGTCAAAGAAACTATCTATCGAAAACTTTTTTATCCATGGGGAGAGGAAGACCATTGAAATTTGATTTTGAATGTTGCAACTTAAAATAAATATTGCAATACTTTTCTCGAGAGGTTGATCCACATTCATTAACGTCGCTCTTTTAAGATACACTGTGATCACGATAGCCTAGTAGTCAAGGTAACGGACCCATGGTCACCGTGTCATAAGTTCGAGCCTAGTACAGCTGAAGACCCGCCGGGCAGAAGGGTCCGACGGACGTTAAATAAGTCGAGCCTAAGACGTCCTCCCGTTAGTGTTACGAGAGCGGGGTGCCAGCTTAGGTGTCATCCTCGTCACTTGACTGTGGTTCAAAATTAGCGGTCCGTCGTCAAAAGTCCACGAGTAGCCATGTTTATATTCCCTCACAATATTAACGCGAGGTAGCCTAGTGGTTATGGTAAAGAACTCTTGACCGGCATGTCGAGTTCGAACCCTAGTACCACTAAAGACCTATTGTGCAGAGGGGTTGACGCTCGTTAAATCTGTCGAGGCTCAAAGTCTTCCTGTTGGTGCGTAGTTTGGAGAGAGAGTGCGTCTTCGACACTTGGGAGAAGGCCAAAATTACAATAGCCTTCGTGTTGCTTTATAGAGCACGACGTTAATATAATTCTCTCACCTCTGGATCATCTAATCTTACAAATATTTTTGTTTGTCCAAGATTAACAATTTCGGTGAAGAATCAAGATGTCATAACTTTTTTATATTTCAATTATTAAACTTGAAATTATGATTTTTTTTTATAGGATGTTGAGTTTACATGTGCATATAACTTGGAAAAAATGGTCAAAATACACTATTAGAAACCATTTTTTCTTTTTAGAGCCGAAAACCGCAATTTTGTGTTTAATTGGTATCTCCTTTAATGCATTTTTGGTATTTTCAAGGAACATATGTATCGGGTTATGAATGGTTTGCCTGTATATCACTTTCATCCATTTTATAAGCAGATTTCTTCAACATAATTCTGATTTTAGTTTTAAAAAATACCAATCCAAGCTTTTACACACAGTTGTATTTTTTCCCCTCTAAAGTAAGATACACTCTTAAATTTATATTGAATAATTTAAAGAAAATAATATATCAGCACTTAACACTAAAAAAAATTATTTCTGGAATTTAATAAGAAATTTTACTTTAATTAAGACACTTTACAAATTTTTAATAATCATAAACTTGTCAAGCTAAAACTCAACTTTCAATTTAAATTTAGCATTATCTTACAATCCAGAGATTTCCTTAAAATCCATTTTTAAAACTATAAATTTTTTATAGTTTTAAAAATGGGATATATTTGCAATAAGAGTTTCAACTTCTGTATTCAATAATAAATCTATGCCTTACAAAACCCCAGAAATGTTCCATAGTGATATTTTTCACATATTTATAAGGAAACTCAAAAGATAGTTACTTATAAGTCTACTGATTCAAGAATTGTATAAGAAAATATAACACCACTTCATTTTTACTTACTGACAATTATGTTTCTAACAAAGTGATAATGAAGAAACACTAACAAATATGTATAATATAAAAAAACTCTACAAAAAATTATTTCTATCGTTTCTTCATGAAACAGACACATCAAATACTGTTTTAAAAAGCATTATATTTGAAAGTTCATAACCATGAACCTTTTTATTGTTAGCTTTCTGAGATTTAATTTTTAGAAAAAGTATGCATTAAACTCAACATTTAAATCAAAACAAAAATTATTTTTCCAATATTCATCCCCAAGTTAATGTATTGGTCCTTTATATATACGAGAAATTATATCAAATTGTTCCCACATTATAAAGCCAATAAAATTATTTTAGCTTTTTTTTAAATAACAACCTGCCAATAACAGTTTTTATATCACATAAGAATAATGAATGAAAAGAGGAAAAGTCAAATTATTTTGTATGTGTTAATAAATCCAGGTATAAATTACAAGAACAATTTCTTCAATAAAAATATTTTATTATCACAGTAAAACAATCATGGAACTTCTACAACTTGCTGCCTTTATATATATCAAAAATAAAACTGAATAAAATAAGATAAAAAATCAACAAAATTCATAAACATTTAATATGCCAGATACTGATTAGATAATATGTCAAATACTGAAAACCAAGTGAAACAGGAAAAAAACAACAACATATATTTGGTCAGTTATACCTTTATAAGTTGCATGATAACCCACCACTCTTTAAAAATAACTTTATTTCAAACACAAATATATACAAGAAACCTACTCCTTTAAGAAAAGAATGCAAAATGCAATAAAGGTTTTACATTTGTCATATTAAAATGTTATTTTTTAATATATAAAGATTTGAATGTTATGAACTTCTAAAACTGAAGGGATTAAAAAGTCTTTTAAATTATCTAATTGTATTAAGACTGAAAGCTATAAACCCTTTTAAAACAATGGAACATTTTAAGCAGAAATGTTAAGTAAGAATATAAAACAGTTTAAATAAAGTTAGCATTTTTACCGTATTCAATTAAAAACCAAAAACAAATTTTAATAAAATTAAAAAAAGCAAATATTGATCAGCTATATTAAAAATATTACTCTTAAAAAGTTATAAGTGTAAGATCAAAATAAAAGTTCAATGTGAAGAAATAAGATTATTCTAAAATGTGGTCAAGGAAAAAAAAAGAAGCAAAATACATACTTTCTTTTAACTAAGAAAAGCTTGTCAGTTAAAAATATATATTTATATTGTTACCACCATGCAAAATAAGTGCATTTTCGATAATTTATGCTTAGTTGCATTTATGTCATGAATCAATGCTGTATACAATGTCAAAGCATGCACCCTAATTCTCAGTTGAAAAGCAATTAATATTAAAGCCTTCTCTACTCACATAAACTATATTTTTTATAAAGTAAAAGCATGAACCGTAAAAATTTTGATTGAGATTTTCACAAAGCTATGATTTTGAGGATTTGTATCTTTGGCATGGTAGTAAAGATATAATTGAAAACAAAAGTCAAAAATTTGATATGTAAGCATTATAGAGAATGCACACATCACAACATTTCTCTAATACTTTGTTCGCATAAAACCAAATGTCAAACTGTATAAAATAGTTACTCATACAACTAAAAAACTATTTTTATATTAATATATGTAAGGAAGACAGAAAAATATTCAATCATCACTATACAAGATATTTTCTCTGTGTAACAAATATAACATTCCATGAATTTGTTTTTGATAAATTATACATGTAATTTTGAAATTCAAGATTTAGGGGCACAAAATTATTGTAAACAGATGCATTTGATTGGGCTCAATAGATAATTAAGAGTCAGAAAGTAACAAATTATACACCAATCTACTGCAATAGCTCTAAGAAAAAAAATACTTCATCATTATTGAACACATTTTTATAGTATTTTCCTCACTGCAAATAATGTCATTTATATAATGTTATGAGGAAGAGAATCTAAAAATATGCTAAATTTAGTCTAAACATAAAATAGCTTATGATTTTGCATAGTAAAAAAATGGAAAATAGCTGCTCTCACAATTGCAAAAATTATTCTTGTTTTAATAAATATGAAATTAGTATTATTTATTTAATAAATGATTTTAGTTCTAAGTATTGACATAACTAATCCTGAGAGGGCTCTGAATCAAAATTCCTTGGGGGGATGTCCATAGCTTCACTCCCCTTAACATTTTGATTTTTCTTACACGTTTTGGAGACCTGTATTCTGAGGGTCCTGTATCATTGATACAGCAGTAGCTAACTCCCGGTTCTAAAATAACGTGGCACAATATATGTTGTATCACAGCAAATTTAAAAAATACATTAATCTCAACTATAGCATATATGTTATTTTCTCTCATATTTATAAATACAACAAATGTATCATTAGTAAGGAAAGGACAATAAAATTAGAATTCAAAAGAAATCAAAAAAAGTAATTTTGATTCTTTAAAAAAAGATTAATATATCAATAATATTACTGCATGTGTTATTCTGGATCACATTCATTCATAAAATGTTTTTAATGATTAGAGGAGATATTATATTGAAAAATAAAATTTTAAATAAAGCCTATTTATTTAATTCCATTAGCATATGTGGAAAGGAATTTTATAAATGCTAAAAGTTTCTTAGAAAAGCTTATATTAGTTTAAAGTTTTATATTGTTCAAAAAAGTGAAAAAATAGTTTTTAATATTCCTACACAGATTTACAATGCAGTTTTGTAGAAGAATCAGTACATTTGATTTGCAAAAGAAATTTGATTTGAAAACTATTTCTTCAATTTACACATAAAAGTACATGAATTAATGTTTACGATTAAAAGAACATTATGCATAACATTCAAAAGCAATAGAGGAAATGTAATGTAAGCTGATTGGTTGGAAACATTTACTTTGTTACTGATTAGATGGAAACATAGATTTTAAGCGATTATTTTTTAAAAGCTGTCTTATAGGGACAGGAGAAATAGAAACATTACCAAAATTTATAACAGTAATTCGAATTGAATACTTATATTGGTAAATATAATATATACTGAGTAAGAATATATAGTAAAACATTTAATGTTTTTCATTACATGAAGGATTAATAAATTATTTTATGAAAGTTAATATGGAAGTATATATTTGTTAAAAATATTTGTAACAATAAAATATATATATATTTATAACACACATTTTCATTTTAAAGTATCCTATTTAACAATAACATTTATTTCATCATTTCCTTTATTTATAAAATAAATGTTAAATTTTACTTTAAATATAGTTTTTCCCACTGTATATAAATACATTTTTAAAATGTCAAATAAATAATTATTTAATAAATAAATATTTATGGAATTTCAAGTACAAATAGGTTATAGAAGCATTTTTATACATTTGACAAGGAAATAATCAGTACAGGAACATTAATCTCTTGAAGATTAGTATTTTGTTAAAACAGATAAGATCTTTATCAATGAAAAATTAAATTTCAAACATGAATTAACAAAAAGTGACAATTAACAAGGACTTCAATACCTATATATCAAAACTATTCGAAATTTTTTTCATAACATCTGGAAAAATTTAAAAAATTGATCTATTAATTCAACTTGACTGAAATATTGTTGAAAAATTCGCTTTTATCTCTTAATATAATTTTGAAAGTAGACTTAATGCAATACAATCTTTTCTACACATTTAAGAATATAGAACTATAATAATGAAACTATTAGAGAAAACATTATAAATCAACAAAAAATTTCCTAAAGATTTCCAAACAAAACAGGAACAAAATATATAATATTGGAATATTACTGTAATGACTACTAAATAACTAGTTTTTTTGCATAAAATACAAAACTGATCTTCTAGACATCATGTTTCACACATAGTAAAAAAGTGAGAAATAAAATTGGTCCCATTGGAAGGGAAAACTTCTAAAGAAATCACATAAGATTGGATGTCATCTTCCGAGAGGCAAGATAACACTATCTTCCTCTTTTCCAAAATCTGTATAAAATATGGCAGACTCGACAGATTTCTTTCTCTTTTTTGATACTGGACTAGACATATTTGATTGTGGAAGGCACTCTAAAAGAAATTACTCTTTGGTTCCTTACGTACTTTGGTTTTTAGCTTGTCTTTAATCTCAGGTGGATTGGTTTTTGATGATTTTTTTTCTATTTCTGGTGAATGAGGAACAACTTCAGGGGTTTTCGGTGTATCTTGTGTGGTCAGTTGATCATTGTCAATTTTCTCCATAGAAATAGTTTGAGCAGAGACTAGGGTTGTCGATTCTGATGCAATTTTTTAAATAGTTCTGGAAATTTGTTGTTAGGAAATAAATTTTTTAGGAAAGCTCTCAAACAGGACCAAGAGAAGACGGCGATTTAAGGATGGATATTGAAATAGGTTAAAAATGAGCATGGCACTTTATAAGATGTCTCATAGCCAATAATATGTTTAAGTCATCTGAAATAGAAATCATGCTAAGATTTATTAAATACATAAACATAAAAGAAGAAAAAATCTGTTTATTTTATAGGTAAACAAAATAATTAAATTTATAGAAGAAATCAGCTTTTAGATAGGGAAAGATAAATTATAGATCACAGCACCATTAAGTATTAGAATAATGTTTTAAAAGAAATTATTACACTGGATTTTATATATAAAAATTTTATTTATAAATAAATTCTCACTCTAACATAAAATTATAGTACACTATAAACATAATAATCTGTTAGGGAAGGAAAAATAATCAATAACAGAAGATATTTTTAAAAATGTTCAATATGCTGTGGGATTTAAAATTTACAATATAATGATCTGTTAAGCACATTTCTTATTCTCTTTGCAATTTCAACAAAAAAATATCAAGTGTAAAAAAAAATAAAACAGTACAAATACAACAGGAATTATTAAAAAACAAATTCAATTAAAAAAGTAAGAAGTGCCCTTTTTAACATGATTGTTCTTATATACAAAAAGATGCAAGCAAAAGAATATCAATATTAAGGAAGAAAAAATACCCCAACAAAAAATTAAGATAATCCAAATTAAATGGGGGGGGGGGGATGTGTAGTAAGTATGAGCAATATGTAATATTCTACAAATAAATACAAGAGTTTAAGCAAATAATTTACCAGGAATGGCAGAAAACAAAAGCATTTTAGCCAACATTCTTGTTCTCATTTTAGTATTAAATCTCTGTCAGGTGCAGTAGCAGCTAATTTTCCATCAGGCCATATGCTTTTTACTGTAAAAAAAAGAATTGACTTTGTAATAAAATTATTTTGAGGTAAAAAAAGCATAAAATTCAAACTCTGTGGAATGTATGTTTAAAAACAATAGCATGGGATAATAAATTTTATAAACTTTCTATCTACAAAAAAAAAAAAATGTTTTTTAAACAATGCAAAATAAAAAATTGGACAATTAAATAATTACCTTATTAGTTTCAACCATTCAGCTATTGAGTGGCACTAGTCATTCCTTGAACATAATCCTTTATTTTCCTAAAATTTACAGAAAATTAAAAAGTGATGCTTTTTAAACCTTAATGCGATTAAATAAGAGAGAAATATTAATGGCTCAAAACGTTTCTTACTGTAATTAAAAGTATGGGAGTTTTCATAAAACAATTTTATTTTTCTCAGGCTTGAAACTTTAGCAGCTGCTTAGATGCACATAATTTTTTTTTGGTGTGCAATTATGAAAAAAATATTTTCTTAAATTTGAAGGAAAAACCCCACTAAAGTGCATAATTATACATACAATATAAAATTAAACGTTTTGTCAATTACATCATCATTTAATTTGTTGTCCTGTTACGAAGTCAATTAGAATGTAATTTTATTAAACTATGATTTGTTATCCAAGGAAAGATACTGATATCTGATTAAAAATTCAATTGCATATCAATAAAAAAATGACAGCAAAGAAATATATAATAATCAAATTAAAGATACATTTTTAATTGCATATTAAATTTTGAAATGAATATATATGATTTAAAACAATCATCAAATATCTTTTAATAACATTTACATTAAATGCCCACTAACAAAAGCAAGTTTAA
>BMAO01008178.1:0-89285 GCA_019973975.1 Trichonephila clavata
TAGTTCATAATTATTTGTGTGCGAATTGCATTTATTCTGAACATATCAATATCTTTATTTTGGTAAACAATAAAAGAGTGATAAGTAAAAACTAAAAATATTTTGAGCATGCATTTTCGTTTAAAATAGTTTTCAAACTATGACAATCATATTGGTTAGTTAGTTTATGAATGTTTTGCACCACGTAAGCCATTTTTTGATCAGATTATTTTTTTTAAATACATTTTAACTAAAAAATAGAATTTGTTATTAAAAAATGTCCATAAAAGATAAAATAGAAAAAGGATAGTTCAAGATTATCAATCTTCAAATAGTGGATTTTGAAATCATAAGCTTCTGACATGTTCTGAAAAATTTAAGACATGTTTTCAAAATTAACACGATCAGGTGATAGACGTTGAGTTATTATCTATTTTTAAACTTATTTTATAGATATTATTGTTAATTTTTTGTATTTATTGAGAAACAAAAGCAGATGAAACCGAGAAGAAGAACAAATTAAATTAAAATTGTAAAAGTGAATGCTAGATAAAATAAATGTGAGAGGAAAAAATAATAATTAAAAATATATCGCTTATATTTTTTGATTTGTGATTCAATTATATGACTGGATGGTTTGTTTTAGTTCATTCATGAAATAGAAAACATAAAAATATAGATTGTAAAAGTACAAATTTTTTTATTATTTTTCGAATAATGAATCTTGCAATAACATTCAGTAATAATAAAATACATATAGAATGTATGGATCTTTGTACATTAAAACTCATAGGATGGCCTTATGATTAAAACGAATGATCGAATTCCTTGTACAATATTATTTTTGGTTTGTGCAATTTTTTTTAAAATATTATTTGAAATAACAACATCTTTGAAATTAGATATTAAACATACTAGAACTAAATTGTTAGGTCACAGACGCTTTCTTATTATTAAATTTTATTTCCGGAAAGCCGTATTAAATATTTTCCAGACTTAATGTTGAATATCATGCATTTATTATACAGAAGCTTATGGACTAGTTTTTAGAGATAACATGATTTATTCTAAATTTATCTATTATTACTATTTAATATATTCAGTGTATCATAGTGTTAATATTTTCTTTAGTAGGTCATCAGAAGTTAAATTTTACAATATTAATTTTTCAAGAATTTTCTTTTTTTTTTTAGTATATTATTCAAAGATTTTGAAATTTAAGTTTACTCAATAATAAATCTTCAAATTCAAATTAACTTTTATCTAGCATGCTATTAATAAAAAAATTAAAAAACAAAGCCCTTGGAAGCATTTGCATTAATAATTTGAATACCAGAAATAAGTGGCAGAATTCAAAAGTTCACAGACTGAGTCTATAACTTAAAATTATTACAAATTAAATTGCTGAAACACATCCTCCTTCGAAATAAGACCCTTGGACAACAATACACTTTTGCCGTCACTTGTAAAGGTAATCAAAAGATTTCTGGAGTCCATTTTTAGCCATGTCTTTTAGTTCAGACTGTGATGCACTTTAAACTTCATCAGCGACGACCTTGAAAGTGACCTGCCAGTTTAGGAAATAGGCTGAAGTCATTGGGTGTGAGATCAGGGGAGTAAGGAGGATGCTTCAAAACAGTTGCTGTTGTTTTCTTAGAAAATCAGGAAAGAGGAGAGAGGGATCAATGTGCTGAAGAGCCTACTATTTTGGTTCTTTTTTCTTATTGACTCACGCCAACAACGCAGGATATCTACATAGAGTTCTTTGCTCACAGTGAAGATGAACAAATTGAAAATGTACAATTCCCTTAATATTGACGAACACCTCTAACACAACCTTCCCTTCAGAGCGATATTGGTCAAATTTCTGCCTGCATGGAGATGTGGTGATTTCCAAGTTGTTGACGGCCTCTTAGATTGTGGGTTGTATAAAAAGCACCATTTCTCGTCTCCGTAACAATTTTGTTGCGTAGGGAAGGATCTTTGTCAATAACGAGATTGAGTCTCCTGGCATTTCGATTCGAATTACATTTTAGTCTTCGTTTAACATGCGGGAGTGATGTATTGACACACCATATGCATATCAAGATCCTTAGCATATCCCAATTGTGAAGATCGGTTTACATGTGACCTAGATATCCCAACTGATTCTGCTATTTTTGCTGTTGTTTTAGCTTCTTCTTACGTTCAACCGCGGAAATATTTTCGATTTTCTCAGTTGTGCTGGAAATCTGCAGACATCAGAGCATCCGTCGTGTTCGACGCTTTCTCTGACTTCTTTGAAGGGTCGATGCTACTCAGAAGCTTGGGTTTGCGACAATGTATCACTGCCATACACATGCTTCAACATTTCTTCAGTCACGGTAGCAGTCTTTCCCAAGTGATCACAAACTTTGATATTCATTCTCTGCGCAATAAATGCCATTTTTTTCAATAGCCGTTTACTAGACGCATCCACCACAAAATACGACAGTGTGTCAAGCCACCACCCGTGATTTGGGCAAACCACTTTTATAAAAGGGAAGGAAGAAATATTATCGTAGTCGCAGTACTGCAAAAAAAAAAAATTCACGCTATAGACTTATATATATAGTATAGAAACTTTTGAATCCTACTTCGTATATATATAAATTCCTTAACATTCTGTCATTGAATGTATTGAATAGTGGTGTTGTGTGTATTGATTAACTATGGTAAGTCAAAATAATCAAATAAAAACAACAACAAAAAATGGTGGAAAAAAGATTATTCCCAAATATTTACAGAAAGACATACGGTTGTAAGGCTTCTTCATGGAAGTTTCAATTTCTGCTTGATAGCAGACTTTTTCCTACAATTTTTCGTGTATGGTATTGTTTATTATTTAATTGATATAAGAATTATTGTAGATAATTCAGACTTCAAGGTTTAAAATTATTTTATGAAAAATTTTTCTTTATATATTTTGTTTTTAACAATTATTTTCTTATTAATGTTTTCACTTTTCTTTTATAAGCAACGTTTAAACACCAAAAAATAATATAGTACATTCTGAATATAGTCCATTTAATTTATATAATAAACTGGCACCTTCTAAAATATCTTTCTTACTAAAACAAGAAGCTGGATATTTCTAAGACAATCTGTAGAATAGTAATTTTTCTCCCTCAGTTTCATTCTAAACGAAGAGTTATTACTTGTTGTGTTTCCTTTCTGTCTTGTAGTAATTATAATACAGTACTACCCTGCTCCCTGAGAATTCTTCTTGAATTTACTCCTGATGTAGACAGGTCTTTTGGGGACAATATAACACTTCCATGAAACGAGTAACAAAGAAGTGTTGAGCCCAGCTTTAAAAAAACATTTCAGAATATTGTTCTTTTGCAAGTAATTTTATATTGAAATTTTCTTTGTACACATTTGATCTATGTGCAGTTTACATAGTTCTTTGTAATTTTAAATCTATATTGTTTTTACAAGATCAAGCGTATTCCTTTTATTGTAAAGAAACGAAATCAATTAAATTATTAGGACGTCATTTCCATAATATATCATACTTATATATATATATATTTATATATATATTATAAGTATATATTTATCCAATGGGCTGCGGATTGGTATTTTTACCATTTCAGACCTAGTACATCTCCAAGAGCTCTTTGGGATGTACTTATAATATATTAGAAATGTTTTATTGACGTTACAAATACAGTTTTAACAAAAGAACTGAGTGGTAGAACGCAAGCATCTGACCTATAACTTTGGGAAAAGGCTTGTTGTTAGACAATTCAAAATCGTCAGAATAAAATGTACTTAAGCAACTTTTTAAGCAAAACACTAGCCTAAGCAAAATACCCCGGCCTCTTCCGGCAATATTGCTGTTTTCGACATCCTGTGTGCTTGATTGAAAAGACTGACACCATTCCATTACATGTTGTCTGCTCATTGCTTCTTCTCCATGAACTTCCACAATTTAACTGTGAATGTCACTTTCTCTGCCCACAAAAATCGAACCACGGCTCTCACTTCCAAACGAGACCAATTTCATAAGCTCTTATCATTCCAACCATCCTGGACCGTCTGGGAACTTTCACTCTCTACCCGCAGACCAGCTATATAATAAGTCATGCCATTCATCTCCATTCTGGGGGAATGACTTGTAATGACTTGTAACCTTTTTTTCTGATCATCCCCCTCGTACAAACAGCGGTTCTTGCCTGAGTTCTGAAGATATTTTAAAGGTACTTATAGAGCACTACATTTAGTATTCTTTAAAACACTCCCAGAGTGTTAAAAAGTACCTTCACTAATCAGATATTCAAGTAAAAATATCAAATAGATTAAGAGAAATCGTCTTCTTTTTCTATAAAATGTGCGGACCACTGTACAATGAAGAAATGGAAATAAAATGTCGCATATGATCACGATTAGAAATTTAAGACGAGTGATAGAACTAACTTAGAGTTAGAATATAAATAGTAAAATTGTTACTACTTTCGACAATATATATGTATTCATATGTGTATAAACAAAAAGAAAATTTCGAAAGCATTAATTTTTTACATTTTTGCCTTAATAATATTACATTGCGTTAAAATCTTTGCGGAAATAAACCTAAAAAATATATAATTCTAACAACTAATTAGAGTCGGATACCAAATTATTTCCTCAGTTAGCAATATTTACCCATCAATTGTACTATCTGATTAAATAATGATTTGAAAATTCGGAATCGTAACATATTATTATAACAGTCATTATCACTTCAAAACTTCCTAATAAGAAAGATACTTCAAGAGACCGGAGGAATATTCTCAATTTAATTCTCTCTGAACATTCGACGAGATGATTCCTAACAGTTCGAGAATCGGAATATGATGGTAATTAAATCTCTAATGGGCATGGCAGCTTATGGTCTTTGGGCATGCCTATTAAATTGGGAGAAGGGATTTAACTGACAGCTCAATTACCTCGGTCCCATAAACTGCTCTACGATTCGCATGCGGATGACATCATTCTCTTAAGAATGATCTCTCGTTTTCATTCCTATAAAAGGAAGGATAATGAGAGATAAACAGATTTAATCCTTAAATTGTCTGCGTATTATAACAATCGAAATTAAATGGGATTGTTATTGTGACAAATTTCTTATATACAAGTTTACAGAAACCGTATATTTGATTGCCGAATTTATATAATTTTGAAATTGTTTCATTTAAATATCATATACGAGGGGTGATTGATAAGTAAGATCTCCAATAGTATAAAATAATTTTCCGACAAGGTAAAGTAATAACAGAGGCATCGGAATAAAGAAAATTTATTACTCTTACATATTGTAAACCTGTCTCTCAACTTACTCATCACTAACAGTTACACATTTATTCAATCATTCTATTTATTTCTTCATTCCGTCCATGAAGAAAGATTCTGGTTGGCTGCGTATCCATTTGCTCACGGCTGCCTGAACTTCAGCATCCGTTGCAAAATGTTGACCTTTTTACATCTCCTTCAATTTTGGGAGCAACCAAAAGTCCGATGGTGTCAAATCTGGGCTGTAAGAAGGTTGTGGAACCACTGTGAGTTTCAGTTTTCACATGACGTCCTATTTTTGTGCACTGCAATGCGGTTTTGCATTGTCGTGATGCAAAAGAAAGACGTTTATTTCTGGTCTGATTCTGCGGATGCGTTGCGTGAGCGATCGTAATGTAGCACAGTATCTGTCGGAATTCACCATCAATCCTTAGTAGAAATTCCGTGTAGAGCACACCACTTGCATCCCAAATGATGGTGAGCATTACTATTGTTACTAACATAAAAATTTTGAATTTCTTGACACTCGGAGAACCAGGATGATGATATTCCATGGATTGCTCTTGTTTTCTGGGTCATAATGAGGAATCCAGGATGCCAAAGTTCAGGCAACCGTTCGAAAATGGATACGCAGCTAACCAGAATCCTTCTTCATAAAAAGAATGAAGAAATGGATAGAATGATTGAACAAATGTGTAACTGTTAGTGGTGAGAATATGAGTTTACAATCTGTAAGAGTAATAAATTTCCTTCATTCTGATGCCTTCTGTTATTATTTTACCTTGCCGGAAATTTATTTTATGTTATTAGAGACCTTACTTATCAATCACCTCTCGTAGATTATGAAAGAAGGAGAGATAATATTTAATTTTGTGACTAAGCACCTCTTAGATTCGAGATGTTTTCTCGAATTTTGTGACAAGATATGTAAAAATATATTCCCTATATTTCCTTGTCTTGCCATTCTCGTTTTCTGTGGTTGCGGTAGCCAAGGAGTCATGGTCAGAAACTCATGGGCTGGAGGCCTAGTGGCATTAAAAACCCACCATGTAGAGGGGATGATGCTTGTTAAATCTTTCGAGGCTCAACGGGCGTATAGAAGTTAGAAGAGAGAGAGAGAGAGGCCATTGCCGATAACCCTTGTGTTGTTTCAAAGCGCGACGTAAATTAAAAAGTCAAACTTCATTTTTCATTAATATGTCTCTAAACGTATGAAATGATGAGATTTTGAATTTCATCATATACAGTAGTTGCTAAGTGAAACTAAAGAAGGGAATGAAATATTATTAAAACCTGTGCAAATAAAATATAGGTTGTATGATTTATTTGATATTATTTTGTCTATAGATTACATCGTTGTCTTATTGAGGGATTCCTTCTTTGTAATTTTGACTGCAAGAGTTTGTTGAGAGTATTTCATCAATCGACTTGCTTTTGTTGAGAATGCCTTGTTAACTGAATGCATAAATTTATAGAATCTATTTTAGAAGTTTGCTGCTGAATTTTCTGATAGGAATTTCATTAATTGTCTGCATAAATTATTTTAAGGTACTTTTTTTTGTCTCTTCACTGTACGAATGTTGAAATATTATTGTATATTAGATTTGTATATAATATATTCATAATTAAAAAATCCTAACAAAGAAACAAAATTCTCTCTTGATCTCCTTTTTTATCCAATGTAAAAACTAACTGTCCTCTGCTAATGTTTTGAGTAATTTTAAACAATTAAGTTTTCATACAATACTTGTCGTTTTTATACTACATGAATTTAATCAATTTGATAACATTAGATTGGTAAAATGCATTCCCTTGTATCATAATACAGATTTAACTTAACGAGGATTGAACCCTAGATGTATAGTAAAACAGTTAGATCAGCTTTTCTCAAACTCTAGGGCACCTCCCCCCAAGGGAGGCGTAAGACTGTACGAGGGAGTGCGAGCTGTTGAAAAGTTGAAAACAAAAGATTACTTTAAAAAAGTATTAATTTACTAAAAGTAAACAAATACAAAATACATTCTGACATAATAAAAAATACACATTTACACTGATATAATGCACACATTAATGTATCAGAGCAGCACAATGTATTTTATAATTAATTTAACAACACTAAGTTTAGAACAAGTTTAATAAGTATTATTGACCCCATGGGCTTGTCTTATATAAAATTGTGTTCAAAAATTAACTCTTATCTTGATAATTTTTATGGTTTACAATTAATATCTTAACTGCTGATTAAAAGTTATGAGATTCGGTCCCTAAAGCCCCTGATTTCCTCGTAGTTGCACGTATGGGATGTATTA
Source organism: Trichonephila clavata (assembly GCA_019973975.1). Lineage (NCBI taxonomy): Eukaryota > Metazoa > Arthropoda > Arachnida > Araneae > Nephilidae > Trichonephila > Trichonephila clavata. The sequence continues at coordinate 7,584 of BMAO01008178.1, forward strand.
AGGGAGGGGATGAGAAAAAGAACAAATAAGCAAATTCCCTGACAGAAGTAAGTCCTTCGAACACACTTTCAAAGCCATTTTATTGCATTCCTAAGCCTTTTGAATAATTTAACGGATAGCAGTGCACATAAAAGATCGTATGACAGAAAGACGTATATATACGACTGGGGCAATTAACGCTTTGTCTGAGAGAGACGTTTATAAGCGCCGTTGACACTAAGACGTTAAAGAAATATTGTAGCTTTTTAAATTCAATTATTGTCATTGTATGGAGGGAAGGGGGATGCGCGAGGAAAATTATGATTGAATATAAAGTCGCATATATTGAAAGTTTGAGAAGCACTCAGTTAGGTGCTTTGACAAACAGGTTGCAGTTTTATAAAATGTTTAATCAACAATTATTACTCTCACAATGCAAACAGACAAAATATATTGACCACCTGAATTTGAATTAACTATGAAATTATCATCATCTGTCTACACAACATTTCATCAAGTTAACTTCGATATTCGTTCTGCTAATGTGCCAGGCAAATACAAATAATAGTATAGATTAGTTTATCACGGAAATTATCATTGTAGTGCGGGCTGCAGTAAATTAATTAACAGAATCCCAAATTAATTATTAACCATTAATGAAAACTCTCAAATGAAGCAAAAGTCGATTATGAGTATAATATATGTCAGTACACTTTAAATGTATTACAAGGTCTTTACACTGGATTAACGTAATCGTGATCCTAGTTAAAATACCAATTACAGTCGAACCCCTCTTTACTGAATCTCTATTTAACGAATTTCGTGATTTAACGAATTGAACTCTTTCCCGGACTAAATAAAAAAAAAACACTATTTAACGAACAATATATGCCCCGGATTAACGAATTATTTCAACAGATGAAAATTTTTTTTAGCAGTGTGTATTAAAAAAAATTGGACTCTTTTTTTTTATTTTTAAATGACATATTATTTTTGTCAAGAACAGAATAAGACTGTTCTTGAAGCATGAAATTCCGATGGAAAGAGTGCAGTCCATTATTAGACTTTGGTGCAGATGGAAGTCCAGTGGCCGAGGGGTAGCGTATCACGCTTCCACGCCCCACTGGAAAAGGTAGACTCAGCTTTTCATCCCTCAGTGAGTCGGTAAATGAGTACCATGCTGGGGAACTAAACACTGGGGGTCTTCGCGTCAGACTGACCACCTGACCGGAACATCTGCTCATGCATCTCAGCGCCTAGGGGCGCGAAAATTGAAATGGATAATTATCGTGAGAGATTTAGGACTTGCACCGCCATGGGCTGTTACATCACTGAGTTTAGTTAAAGTGCAGATGAGTCATGAGTGTAGCCTATCGTGTAATTTTAGAATAGGACAAGAAATTCCTTTCTAATCTCATCTCACTCGCAACACAGGGTGTATCTTAAGGTATCCGAACACGTTGAAAATGTCCAAATTCAGTCAAGACAGATATTTTTGTTTTTTTATTTTATTGTCTAGAGCTATCTTTTGACTTATAGAAAACATACTTTGTTTTGTTTCTACGCTATCTAGAGGCCAAGTTAAAATCCATTTTATACAGTCAGAAAAACCGGAAGTGGGGTTTTAATCTACCAGAAGTGGGCATTTAAATTGCTCAAAATGTATTATGGCGAGTCTGGTAACTCAAAATATTATGAATGTATTTCCATAGAACTTTTTGAACCTGATATTTATGTTATTTTCTAGAGAATGTAGTAAAATATTTCTTATTTTATGAATACTTTTTGAGTTATGGCTAGTTATTTAAATAAGGGGCTTGTTACTTAAATAAGAGGGTTTAAATAATTCTTTGTTTCAAAAGAATGTCACATTTCTTATAATGTTTACTCAATTAACTCTAAAATTTTCAAATTTTTATAAAAAATTAAAATTTTAGTACATTTTTTAGATAAATGCATCTAATTTGTTTTAGTAATATTTTTACTAATATATGTTTATTACTTTTTTCACTAATTACTTTGAAGTTTTTCAAAAATATTGCTAAAATTTCACTTATAATTGTGATTTTTGTAAAATTCCGGTAATTTATTTTAAATATTGATAGTTAAATAGTAAATAAATTTGGTATTGAGCAGTTAAATATTTTTTAGTCACTCATCGGTATTGTGGTTAGTGACGCTGATTGCTGTGCCGTAGAGCCTGGGTTCGATTCCCGAAGAAGGCATGATGTTTGTAAATGTATAGTGCCTTTGCAACGCGGGGGTAAATAGACGTCGAGCCGCAAGTCCTCTTATGAGGTTAGTGGAAGGGGAAGAGAACACCTGACTACCTCCAAGGTGTTTTCCCTCAAAATTGGGGTGAAACCGAGTCATAGCGTATTGTCACCTGCAGGGTGCTCAAAGGTACGGCTAATGACAGGCGTAGTACTAGCCCCTTGCCACGATGAATTTCATGGACCTTGATCTGATGTTAATTTCGATCAGACGTGGCATGTGTAACAACAACAATATTTTTTATGTGTAACATCTTTCCTCTCGATTGGTGGATTTTTGTGGGAGTGATTTCGTGAAAAGGGACGGAAATATGTAACAGGAAGTTGGGGAAGCGCGCGCTATTCAGGGAAGTTCTGTTTTTTCTCCTTCATTCGAGAGGGGCTCCGCCCCCACCCCCTGCGGTCTAGGCCATGGGATCTTTGTTTTTGTTTTCTCCCTTTAGGATTAGAGAAGAAGCTAAGTCTTTAGTCAGAGACGTGGTTAGACGATGACGAACGTGTTTCGATACCTGACTTCGATTGCTGCGTACAATTTAAACGACCGGGCCACAGAGCAGCTGGTGTTGCGATCTATCACAAACAGAACACCTCACATGTTGTGGCTCCTCATATGGATATTACTTATCGTCAAACAAGGGACTGGTATTGTTAGTCAAGATATTGGGGATATATATGAGGCAAAATGCTTATTTGAAAATGGACAAACAGTGATTTCGGTGGTCGTATACATTTCTCCGAATCAAACGGTTCAAGAAATTAAAGATTTCCTGCATTTTTTACTTTTACCATATACGGAAGGTGGTTCTGCTCTTTAAAATAAAAAAAAACTATCACTCGCTTCCCGGGATTTTGAGTGGTGGTTTTAAAGTTAACTTCAGTTTGCTAGAAGCCGAGCGACTCATAGCTTTTTTGAATGATGATCTCAAGCTCGAAATGAACACAAATCGAAATGTTTCGACAACTAACAATGATACTGTTATTTATGCTATTTTTCAACTGTTTTTAAATACTTTGAAAACACAAGTATATGTGTCCTATTTTATTTATCATAAATTATCATTCCCACTCTTCCCCAAATTGAACAAGAATAATTATTTTTGATAAAAAATTGCATTACTCCTTGTGATAATTAAATAAAATTTTCATTAAAGATATAATTATTCCATAGTAAATTATTTCCAATCATACTCGATTAATTTTTTTCAGGATTTAAGTTGCTATTGCGAATTTACCACGATAACATGTCAGATGTTACACATCGTATGCGACTACTGTAAGGCTCGTTCTATATTTTTATTCTTTATTTGACTTTCATATATAAAGAGAAGAAATTTAATTTTATTAGAGAAGCCGTAATTATATTATTACTTGATTTATAGAAATATGAGGTGAAATATGTGCATTCGAATGAATTTTAAGTCATGCTAAATATATCGTGGAAATTTTTTTTATTTTTGTTTTTAATGGAGCTGCGGATTTGTGTTTTTATAATGCAGGCATGGTACATTCCCCAGGAGCTGGAATCTCTTTTTAATGCGGCACCCTATAGGTGGAATATAAATCACCGGTGGTAATTTTGAGAGAGAGATGCCTAGTTTTCTCCCCAGAGCGAAGCACTTGAGCTCTGACGATGTGAAACCATTTTTGTGGAAAATGTTAACAAATAAAAAATAATTAGAGCTGTTTTTTAAATCCTGCAATTAAAATATGAGCATTTAAAACTTGTTGAGGATATTATTTAACCGTTTTTTATTCCGTATTTATATTAAAAATTTTGTTGGAAAATAAAGGGAATGTACGTGGTGTCAAATACTTTATCAATAATCCTAAGAAAACTTTCTCTAACAAAAATAATAAACAAAAGTAATGAATGGCTTATATATATGTTTGGACAGAAATATTATTTATATAAATTTAAAAGTAGTTGCAAGTAAAAAAGATTCATGTTGAGAGAAAACTATTTATATTTCAAGGGGAAAAATAACTATAAATCAAACTCTCAATTTAAATATTCATAGTAACATGGAGTTTCAAGATTTCTTAAATTATTAAAAATAGTAAGAACCTTTAAAAGAGAAAGTTTACATCTGTCTGACATGTGATGTGAATAAGTTGTATGGAAGAGAAAAAAAGTAAATAAAAAAGTCCGTTTTTACTCTCATTGGTTACTGGAATGTCATAAAACAAAATTTCAGCAATCGATCAACAAAACGATTGTTTGAACATTTATTTTATATCAAAAAGTTCTTTTAAGTACGTAGTCATGTTGGAAATGGTTTTTAAGACTTATTTCAGGCTTCTAAAATATTTCTTACATTACTTTTTGGTATTGGGAAAAACACTTAGAAACTAATCATGTTTGTGCGAAATACTGAAAGACAATGAGGGATTTTGTCTGTTGATTATTAAAATAATAACCCATATACCTATTTGTGAGTAGAAGCTCAAGTGTCTCCAATACCTCTATTTTAAATAAATTTTTAGGTATTATAAATTTTGAAGGTACAGTAGAACGTCGTTTATCCGAATCAATTGCGACCGGACAGCGTTCGGATACGCGATTGTTCGAATAACTGAAAACCGAATGTGATCTAGACACTATATGAATATTGAAAATCATCATATGCAGGAGACGGGCTTGAAGAAAAGCAAAATAGATGCAAATTGTCGCAATTTTACCTTTATTGTGGAAAATAATCACTTATTTTTCGCTGTACCATTGTACACCTTCGTTTTTTCGCTGCAAGGTCTCTCATTCTCTTGAGTAGCAGTAGTTGAGTAGGACAGCACTCTAATTGTTGCTCGTACCACTCCATAGCTATCTCTAACTCAAAAAACGCGTCAGCATTTGATGGACCCTTGCTACTTTCGTTGTTGTTGTTGTCGTCGTCTTTAACCATTTTATTGTCGACAGGTCGGTTTCTTCTTGCACGGAAGTCACAATCTCGTCATCATTCAGCATTTGAAATCCACAGACTTCTGCATTGCATGCCATCTAAGTTTCCACATCGACAAAACTCAACAAAAGAGCAAATATACACCCCCTCACTTAGAAACAAACTAACCTATTATTCCGCCCAGATGTTTACCAAATTGCACAAGTGAAATTCTCCAAATATCCCTCACCTTGGGTTTCCCGTCACCTTTGGCCTCACGCGAAACAACTGCTGAGCATTGCACTGTTCGAAAACGTATCCGGACTTTGGTTCGGATATTTGACGCTCCAGATAATAAACGTTTGGATAAACGACGTACTACTCTATCTATATTTTAGTAATATCTATGCAAATATAATTTCAGAGATTATTTTATGGGTCATATAATAATTTTATATTTGATTTAAATTATCATATGTTTCATGTAAAAAGCATTTTTATTCAAAAAATTTTCTATTTTTTAAAATATATATAAATTTTATATTATACTTTTTTAAGGCCATTTTCCACATTTCCCCAGTTTTGCATCTAATAAACTGGATATTTTGGAAATGTATCTAGATATGGAACATCTGCAATGTATAATTTTAGGTAATTTTGAATTATCATTATTTTCTGAATAATTTGAAACTTTATAAAAGAATATTAAGAGATATATGGTTAATTTTTTAGAGTACGAAAATACAAATAAAAAAAAAAACAAAAAATGAAACAGTTAAATATTTGCATATCCGAAGAATGTAGCGAACATTCGGATCATTGAGACTGATATCGATCATGCGGGTGCCCGCATGCGCAGGAGGAGAGCAAAGGCTCTTATAAAAAGCGGCGTCCAAATGATGCGAGCACAGAATTACTCGAGCACAGAAAAAGCATTAACTCCGATGTGTACTGTGAGACACTCCGACGCCTACGCAGGTCCATCAAGAACAAAAGACCGGGGCTGCTCACGGAGGGTGTGGTTCTGCTCCATGATAACGCGCGTCCACATGTCTCCAGAGTCACACAAATGGAACTGGACAAGTTCCAATGGGAGACGTTGGACCATCCATCCTAAAGTCCGGACATGTCACCCTGCGATTTCCATGTTTTTTGTCCACTGAAGAAACACCTGAAAGGAAAGCGCTTCAACTCGGACGACGTACTCAAGGACACTGTGAAGGACTGGGTCTCGTCACAGCCACATGAATTCTGGGAACAAGGAATCCTTCGGCTTGTTCATCAGTGGGATCGTTGTGCTCAGGCCTATGGTGTATATTTTGAATAAAGTCTATATTTGTACCACCGTGTTTTCTACTTTTCATTTGATCACCCCTTGTACTTTTCTTTTTTTGTAATTTCAAGAGATACTCGAAATTTATCCAGTTTAACGTATCTCAAAATTTAAAAAAAAATCCTTCTTGATGATTAAATTAAACAACGGGATAGAAGTGAAACCGTATATTGTTTTTCGTTCTCTAGAATCAGTATTCATTGTCAAATTCAGTGTCCGTTTCAAGAATTCAATGAGTGACTTTGCTTCTTCTGAAGCAAAATTAACATTAAAGTCTCCAGTTAAAATAATCGGCTTTTAATCATCATCGGATCCAATGATTGCAGCAGCCTCTGATGTGTACAGCACTAAAAAACTTTATGGATAAAGATGATAAAAGCTGCGACAGATCTACCTTGTGATATATAGACTTTCGCCAGGAATTGTTCCTAGATTTGCTTTTTTTTTCTTTCACGAAACTCTTTTCCTCTTTTTGCATTTGTTCCAGGCTATCGGACCAGAATTTATTTTGATTCATTGGAAATAAAAATTACTAATATAAACTTAATGCATCACTAATAGAAATCACTGTGTTTGTTTACAAGACGCTATCCGTAGCGATTCTGGCGCGAACGTTAGTGACATACACACAATGCGCCAGACACTCCCGTAACGGGAAGAGTCATATAATGGTAATATTTTGGGTGCGTTTATTCGTTGAAAACGGCACGTTTTTTTATTACATAAAAACTACGAAAATACGCCACGCGAGTTCGTTACGAGAGTAGCAAGGGTACCCACTTAATGTCACCAATACCTAAGCGCCTTACGTCCATAGCAGCAAGATATACTTTTGATGCACAATTTCCCCTTAGCAATCGTCCAACTTTTTCACGGATATGACGCAAGTCACGTGGTGTACCGCCCCCTTCCCGCTCTCTTTTCTTTCCGCTCGCTATCTCCTCACCATGGCGACGTTTCGGGGGTGGGGGTGGGGGAAATCACTACTTCCACTCGCTTTTTCACTGTTACGCAAAACTGGGTAAATTTCCCATTCACTCCCGTCCCTAAAGAAGTTTCACTTCAAAAATTCCAATACCTGTAAAAGGGTGTTAGAAACCTAAAATATTCAAAAAATTATAATTTAAGATTTTTTTTTATTTTCAAATGTAGATATTTACCTTTCCAAAGGTACCTCGTTTTAATTTCTACGATAATCAGAAGCTTTGAAAAACTTATTGTAAACTATCACTGAAGCGGGGCCACGATCATTGAGCAAATATTTTTACACTTCGTATTTGTTTGAGAGTTGATTGTATGATGCAATTTGAACCATTAAACTTTTTCTGTAATCTGAACCTTACGTTTTTTTCTTGTCTCCTAGCTGAAGAGTAGCCAAACTGTATCTGTAACGGTCAAGTTTAGATTTGACCGTTCTGATACAGTTTCTGAAAAGGAAAAGAGAAGATGATGAGGTAATGAAAAATGTGGTTGATGGGAAACTAGTTTTACATTAAAAAGTGTTTTTTTCCCTCAAAATGTGAATTTTTCACACTCGATGTATCTTTTCTAAGAAACTATAGTTCATAAGCATGCCATTCTTTTGTAACATGTTCATTATGTTTGCACGTATATACTGAAACGAGCGTTTTGCAAAAAATCAAACTTTATTTTTTACAACTTTTTTTCTGTGAAAAAATGTTAAATATCACAATGTTACTACATTTTATGAATTAAAACAATAATAAATTAATTAAAGCTCATTTCAGTATAATGAGAAAGATGTACTTTATTTGTATAAAAAAATTTCAAAGTGTATCTATTACAAATTTTGAGAGAAGATACATGGAAAATGGCGATTTTAACATTGTCGGTATAGGGGTTTCTGACATCCCTAAACTCACAAGGCATGAATGCGGCCTTTTTATAAAATGAAATACTTTATTCACAAACAATATTCCTCAAAATAAAAAAATTGTACCGAAAATATTTTGCCAATTTAATAACTCTATTTAGGTTATTCCTAAGAAATTTTTTTTTCGTCGTAAAATTTTGATTTCTACAGGGTGATCCCGAATTCAGGGTACAAACTTCAAGAGCAGGTACAGGGCATTCTAACCCTCCTTTATTGTATAGGTATGCATGGACACAAGTGACGCGGTGAGGCAGAAACACGAAGAAATATAAGACGAAAGACACGGGAAAATACAAAATGTTTATTGAAAACGTCGTTGACAAGAAAAATGTTTACAGTAACTGTTCGGAAGTCCAGCTGCAGCGCATATCGCTGTACCACGCACTGGCAGTCGAAGATAATCTGCCGGATTCAAAGCTTGTACTCGCTAAAAATTGGAAGAGGTGTAAGCGATTTTCGTTTAAAACTCTATAAACGATCTGATGACTCACATTACGTGATGAGCAACAGCTCTTGTACTTGACTTGGGTCTATCAGCCACAACGTTCAAGATGCTTTCTTCCAGGCTTGGACTGGGTACAGCTCTTCGTCGACCAGTATCATGTCTGGTGATGTGGAACGAACGTTTTTCCCGAGGTTGACGATGTAGTGAAAAATTCTGTGATCCGGCATTCGTCGATTAGGAAACTGCACGTGATACATTCGTAGCGCAGCTCTGCAGTTACCATTTTTGCACGGCCGTACATGTAATGCATGTCTGCATTTTCGGCATACGTTAAGTCTCCCATCGTAGACGTCAGCACAATTGCGAATGACGCTTTACCCTACTGAGATGCATGATTTTGAACGGCAGCTAGACATATACTGCCTCCTACCGGCAACGCAACCAACCATAACTCCATTTCTTATATTTCCCTTGTTTGCGCTTCATCACATCACTTGTGGCCACACATTCCTATACAATAAAGGATTTTTATAATGTCCTGTTCCTACCCTTAAAGTTTGTACCATGAATTCAGGACCACCCTGTATAACGAAATGTTGCACATGATTGAATTAATGATTTTAATATGATTTATCTGTGTATGTGAGTTTCCTATTTTTCCTTTTAAATTACAATAAAATTCAGTCGAAAAAATTTTAGTTTGTTCCATCTTACGAAGGAAGTTAGAAATTCTTGATACTGCTTCAGCACAGAATTGCAACGACAAAAATCCAACGAAGATCAATGTATTCGATAACCTTGTTGAACCTTTCCATGATTAATTCTTTAGATCTTATTTATAAGGCCAGAAAGAGTCTTTCCAGATTATCCTTCCTTTAATTTCTTTTTCTGTGTACCTTGATAGAAATAGAATACAATTTCGTCTGGTGGTATTGTGATTACAAACGTAATGGAAATGTTCCACTGAATAAGAGGAAATGTGGTATAATCCTTCAAAATGGAATTAAATTTATATAAAAAAAGAGGCTTACTATGAGCTTTGACGAAACTAAATGATGTGTGTCAGTGAAGTGAATAACTGTTAAGTTTTATTAGAAATTTTTTATCTTTGATTTTATGTGCAAATAAGAGCTAGATAATTTTTCAATTTATTGCTGGTGGAAAGGTATGACTTATACCAGTTTTGTTTGTTGAGGGTCTTGATTCTGTTCTTTTTGGATTTATTCAATGAGTTTTTGCTGTATGTTAATTTTAAGGAAAATGCATTATGTTAATTTTATTTGTTGGTTTGCTACAATATTTAATGAAATTAGAAAATCGTACACTTATTACAAAATTTTCCTTTAATATACTCAAGTGCGATTGGACCAAAATTAAGAGATTTTATCCTCTTTGTGAGAAAATTCGCGAATTCATTAATTTGGGAATATATATGAGGTTTAATGTATAACGGTTATTTGATTAATAAATGATAAATTATAATAAAATAAACAATAATGCGATACCTTGTAGAAAACTATAAATTTTCTTTTTGTATAATGTACGATGTTTAGAATTTTTCTTTGGAGATTGTTTTTATTTCTTATAAAATTTTTCTCTTTTAAGTGTAAGCACAGTTTTTTGCCCAAACACATTCTGTGTACACCTTGCAATGGCATTGCAATCAAGAATGGGTTCTATATAAGCGGGCAGAAAGTAAATGCAACTTTTACATTCTAGCTCTAGGGACAACTTTAGTAAAAGTGAATAATCCCAGATAGACATGTGAGAAGACATTTCACAGAATTCAACGAGTTTTAGAAGGGCTTAATCATCGGAATGAAAAACGGAGGTAAGTTGACGTGCCTTGTTGTTCGCCAGGTCAATCACTCAGAGTGTGCTGTCAGAACATTTTAAAAACAGTGGAGATAAAATGGTACCCACATGCGGAGAACCAGACCTAGAGTGATTAGGAAGACGATGAGGTGAGAGAATAGACGGATAATGCTGCAAAAGCTCATAAAACTCACAGTGTCTCTTTCCACGATGCAATCTAATATAGAACAGCCAGTTGTTTCGAAGACCATTCCCAGACGCCGTGGAGAAACCAAACCGCAAAACAGGTATCTTTACATGTATTGCTTTTCACACCGAAACATCTGTGATTCCGTCTACACTGGTGCCAAGCCAGAGTAACGTTTAATGCGACAGAATGGCAAAATGTGGTACTTAGTGATGAATCCTGGTTCATTTTGAGGGCAGACAATAACGGCATGTGGGTGTTGAGGCTGGTGAATGGTTGAATTTCACCCACCCTGTCACGTGACGCACTGCTGGCTCAGCAGGCGTAATGGTCTGAAGGGGCCATAGCCTATGATAGCCGATGTTATATGGAATCCTAATGGGCCGGCGTTATGTTGATGATATCCTTCGACCCCCACGTGGGACCTTTCCTAAATGGTCTTCCAGTAGCAATTTTTCAATAACATAATGCTCGTTCGCGTATACAGCTCGAGTATCAAAACTTTTACCTCATATTCAAACTCTGTCATGGCTGGCCCTTTCCATAGTCTCTTCCTTACAGATAATTTTTTTGGACTTACGGAAACTCCAGTACAGGATCTGGAGATGACTGTTCAAGATTTCTGTCCCATATGCTTCAGGACAACATCCGACATTCAATAAACTCATTGCAGCTCCATGCTGTGACACGTATTGCAGCAGAAGGCGGTCTGACACGATATTGAAATTGCATTCTGTTTAATTGTCATGATTTTGCGGTCAAGCAGATTTCTCATCTGTATCATTATAAGAATTGCTCTTCATTTCAATCTGAAGATCCTTTCTTGTTGTATTTTTTCAATGCTTCTGAGTATTTATGTATTAATAAACTATAAGGGTGGACATATAATTAAACTTTAAAAAGCGAACTGCATCTAAAACTTAAGCGGTTGAGTGGATTGCCATCAAATTTGATGCTTGAACTAGACACGTGATGCGCGTACAAGTAGTTTCAAAGATAAAATTTTGGTTCAAAAATACCTAACAGATTGAACTTTGCTTGAAACAATGGTAAATTTAAAGAAAGAAATGGCCCACCTAGAATGCGTAATCAATTTGAATCACTATTGACTAGTTTTTGATCACCAAGTTATGCCATCAAATTCATTAAACAAATGTAGGGGAATTAATAACTTCACGTCTACGTTGAATGAAAAAAGTTATGTGCCAAATTTGGTGCCAACCTGCTCACTTATTTTAGCTACAGAATTCTGTTTACATGGTTAGAATAATTACAACCACCACTATGTACACAAGGGTGTCTAACTTAAAGGCTAACTTGGGCCAAGCAAACAAAGTTTAAATTTAGGTGGACCGCAAAAAAAATCAATATTCATAGAAACGTAATTTTATTTCGAATAATACATTATAATAAGCATAAATAAAAGAACAAGAAAAATTTCTCGTTTATTTTCTGATACTTGACATTCCTTCTCTGCTATTATCTCCCCTATTTCGGAAGAAATTTTGATATTTTATTTTGTATTGTGTGCTGATATACTGGATGGGCCGCTAAAAATGTCTGTTGTGGGCCGCCTTTGGCTCTCAACTCGTGAGTTTGACACCCTTGATGTGTACACAGTTAAAATTTCTTTTTATATTTCGCACATAAGCACAAAATGTGTCATAGATTTTAACATTCACCGGGACACAAAATTATTTTAAGTAATAACTTATGTTGAGAAACCAGCAAAAATGATTAAAAAATAATAGCAGACTAAATGGTGAAATTCTACAAAATACACAGTCATGCGAAGTGCTATTACCACAATAATGAATTTAAAATTAGCACATTCTTGATGCAAAGTAGACCTTACATCAAATTCATCAACAGTTCTAATTGCATTTCAGGAAATGCTGCATTAATTGTATCCGACATTCAAGTTATATATGCTATTGTATGTTTTACACGAATTTGAACCAGGAAAAATGGCTGATGAAGGATTTCTTTGGAAAATTTGTCTAGAACATTTTTCTAGTCTTCACATCTTATGAAAGCTTTTTAAGATATAAAGGAAACACACACATATCAAAATATTCTTGTAACTAAAACGTAACAGAAATACCAGGAGTTTTACTTTAAATGGTTTGCTGGTTGGTGCCTCGTTTCCATTAGAGACCATTTAACTGAATAACAGCTGCTAAATTCATTTAGCTTTAGAGCCCTCATTTGGAATAATGTGAATATTCTGAAAGGAAAATTCTAATTCGAATGTTATTCTTTTATCATGCATTCACGGTCTGAACTGATAAGATCTGTCTCTAACAAACTTACATAAAGCTCTGGTATCACGTTAATTAAACACCTTATTAGGCACATATCCTAATTTCGTGTTAGGATTAAATTCTATATGTATCCTTTAGGTAATTTAAAATAAATTGGACAGTTAAATATTTGTTGGATTTTGATTTTTGGCTAAAATTGCAATACGTTTGTAATATGTTTACTGTGTCTAAATCAAGCAAAATTTTCCTCTGAAAATTAAAAGTACCTCCTATTTGGGTTTTAGAAGGTAAAGTTCACATCATAAGAAACATTTAGTAAAAAGTAAAAATTGTTGACTCATTCAAATGAGTATTCGGATCGCATCGATATTAGTTGAAAAGTGGAATGTACGTTACTTTTTCGTAAAATAATATATAGAGATGATAAAAAAAAAGTATAACCTGTACCGTGTTACCTGCTCAGAATATTCCCCACCCAGAATTCTCATACAGTTTTTTTTTTAAAGTTACGAGTATGAAGTGCTCAGAGTTAGGTAGTCAGAATTTGGCGAACTGATGCAAAGTAAAATATTCTCAAATGTATGAAATAATAGTACCTTTATTTGTGACGGGTACTTCTTCCAATCCTCTCAGTGAAAATATTCTTTAACTGGAATTTTAGTTTAAAAACCGCTTTTCATCTTCGTAATTTGATTTTATGCAAATGTAACTACTATTTAAGTGCCTGTCTTTAAATATGTGTTAATGGTTTCGCGTTGATCGTTAAGCCTGAAATCCAAGTATTAGTAAAGGTAAACAGCGACTGGGTGGTTGTGCGTCTTTAGATAAGTAGTCAACGTAGAGTTCACCCAGGAATAGTGGAAGTAATTAATCTTGGAGCTGACCGAGCTATCGGGCTTCGAGAAGGATCGTAACAAGGAGCTTTAACTCCAGATATAAGTACTTTCAATTATTTAGTCTATCCGATTAAGAGTTGGGATTTCATATTGTTCCTAGAGTTAAGTTATAAATTTGTATACTTCATAAATTGCTTCAGATAAAATTAAAGTAGCTGTTCTTATGATAATGCCTGCTTCTTCCTCGAATCCTCTCACGCCCGCGACCTTCTGGCCGCTTTATATGTACATAATTTTGAACAAAATATTTAATTCATTATTACATTTTAATAAATATAAAGTACACTGTACGGAGTAACACGTACAATTCTCTGCAAAAACCCATCCTCCATATTATCTCGAAGGTTTTATGAAATGCAATACTTTTTCAGATACCATATATGTTTATATTTTCTTACTTATTGTTTATTAGTTAACAGGTTTTTAACAATTTTGAAAAATTTTAAAAATTGTTAACATATCCGTACCTGTACAACTGTTTGCAAAATATCTCTCCGATTATTAACAAAAGCGATCTGTAGATGTAATATTTGCTTATCAAAGCATTCATATAAATTAATTTTGTGTATACACGAAAAATTAAATGCATAACTCCATTTGATCTACTAATATGTTAGAATACATATAGGAATATCCTTCTATGTATTGAATGTCCCCCCCCCCCCATTCAAACATCTCCCTTAGAAGTTCCTTAGTTGCGTGAGAGTTTAAATCTACTCACGTAAATTCGAAACCTAACTTCTCTCAAACTATAGTCTTATATATACGTTAATCAGTAAATGTCGTTAATCATACGCTACGGAAACGAAATCCTAGTCAAGAATTAATGGAGTTTAGTGATCTAAACTAAATCTTCTCAAGCGTATAGTATTCTATGAAATGTTCTAAGCTGAAGAGTGATCGTAGATTAATCTGATAAAATGGTGATACTCAGATTTAATAGTTTGAAAACTCCAGATTTTACAGGAAGTACATTAAATCATAAAATAATAAATAATAATAGTAAAAAAAAACAAATAAAACAGATACCGTATGATCTTTTGTTGTCAGAGGCAAAATTTTTAATTTGTTTTAAATATTTTTTATCATTACATTTTAATCATATTGGTCACCAAAATGAATGTAGAATTCTCGTGAATAACGTGGGGAAAAAATAAACATCTTAAATTAAAAGCTATTTCCATTTAAAAAATAATCTTATCATAGCTCCGAATAAAAATATAAGAATATAGAAATGGCATTAAAAATCTGTGACATTGAATTAATACGTTCTTGCATATTATCTTACATTCTTAACATGGAGTTCCTATTTTGAACTAGTAGCTCCAAGTTTAAAGCTAAATAATTTGTGAGGAATGTAACCTTTTGTTTGAGATCGCGAGTAAAAAATGGAGATGTTTCAAATGGGTCTTGTAGATGTATATAATTTATTTTTATGGAAAATGGTGTTACACTCACTGCAGGTTGTTAAAAATTTTCCGCAGCATATATTAAAGGAAAATGTGTTTTAAAGCAAATATAGTTTGTAAAATGTGGCTTTATTAGACTCTAATTAAATGTGCGCAGTGTTTTATTGAATTAAAATGGAATGTGTGTGTAGGAATAACTTTCTTCTGTTTTTTACAGAAATAACATAAATCTGATTTCCAGTCTTATATTTCAGATCAGATGAAAAAACAAGTTTTTATCAGTTTTTCTTTTTCTTCTTAAACAAATTGGAATTTTAAAATTAACATGTGTTATATTTTTAAGTGGAAAGTAGTTATTGCTTTAAAACAAGATAGCGAGAGAGTTATTGTCTTTTTTAAAATTTATTTTTGTGATTTCTGTATAAAATTCAAAAGAGTTAGATAAACTTCAGCATGTTACAAATTCATAATAAAGATTGTAAACCAAAAACATTAAAGAGCAATATTACAAAAAGATGGTTGAAAATTCTAAGAATCGATATTTAAATAAGTAGATAAATATAAATCTGATATGGAGAGAAACTGGATTATTGGAGAAATGATTTTCTTAAATCAATACTTGGCCTTCAGATAAAGGCTTCAAGATCGATGAGATTATATCATTTTTTTAAAATAGTGGAAATAATATATGAAAAAAAAAACAGAGCATACTTGATATAATTTTAAGTTTCTTGAAGTTAAATTTTCTGTTGCTAAAAAAGAATGAATCAGCAGAACATTAAGAAATATCTAAGCACAAGATTCTTTCCCTAAAATGGTTATAACAACCTTAAAATATCCGACTGGTTGCGACAACTTTTTTTTTTAAAAAAAAAAGGAGATATGGGGATTTTTGTTATTTTTAGATTTATTTAGTATATTTTTACAAAAATATGCTTACGTTAAGGAAAGAAAAAGAAATTGTTATTACTAAAAGGGAAAAAATGGGTAAAAATTGACAAAAAATAGCATAAACGCGGCCCATTCTGCATCAAAGGCTTATAAACAAATTTTCAATTTTTTCAATCTAATGTGTTGCTATATTATTCAATTTTGAAATGAACTTTAGGATAAGAGATATTTTCTTTTTTACATAAACTGAAGCACTTTATCTCGGTTACTATATGAAAATGCTTAAAAAGACAATGATTATATTCACATAAGGGACTGTCAATTTTGTAATAAAACAGTGATTGATAAATCTGAAGGTTAAAGAACTTCTACTATTATACAGAACTTGCAGAAAAAATTTCAGTTAATTATGTTCAAAACTTTTTGAGCAATCGCTGACCCCGTTTGATTATTTTCAAAAAATCACATTTCGAGTAAAACGCGTTTTAAAGTATGACATCTTGCTTAAAGTAATGACATCTGCTTTTACTAAAACACTTGTAGTTTTTGTTCTAAAAAACGGAAAATGATAAACTTGGTATTTTTATAAAGCTAATAAAATATCCCATAAAATAAAATCATAAAAATAAATTGTAAATGTTTGGCAAAATTCACAGTTAGATTAGGTTTCATATATTTCATAATATAAAGATAGGATTTCTATCTCTCAGGGTTAGTTATATGTAACATAATTAAACACACACATAATTAGTAATCCCAATATAAAACTTTCTCATTAAAAAAAATGCACATTAAATTTTAGTGGGAGGAATAAAAATGGAAAAAAGTTTAACTTCCAAAATGAATTTATATTAAATATGTGAGCGTTGATTTAATATTAATAATCTTTTCTTTAAAAGTAACCAAAACTAAATTAGGTTTCTTTCGTAAGTTGGTTTTTGGATTATTTAAGAGAAATGATTTCTTATTATTTGACACAAAATTTATATCTTACTTTTTTTTATTTAATTTGTTAGTGTTATCTTATATTTTCTAAAATTAGGAATTTTGGCAATTAGCAATGGTTTTGTAGAACCGAGAGATATCTAATTTTATGATAAATTCAAGGAATGCATATTTAAATTAGTATTTGAAATTGTTTCTCTTTATAAGGAAAGGGCGAGGTAATTGCTCTCTGGGAGAATCACAAATTTACCATAAGGCAGTTATTGGATTTTATATTTATTTAAATCGTTATATTTCTACACTATTGAACGAGTAAATTTTTGGAAGAGAAATAGTTAAATGAAATTCTGCAAATTAGACAAAAACAAGTTGCGAAATGGAAAATGAAAAATAATGAAATATTAAAGAGGCTCACATTAGTTTTCAAGATTAATAGACTCCTTCCTCTCTCGATGGAAAATAAAAAGAGAAAAGTTTTAAATTGGTTAAAAAATATTTAATAAAGTTGAGGAAAACATTGTTGGAAAATTGTAATAAAAAATTTAACATGGAAAAATAAAATGAAATTAGATAATTTTATGTTTATTTTTAGGGAGTATTATAAATCTAGTTTTGGTAATAAATAATATTACTTTTAATTATAAATAATATTATTCACTTGTACATAAATAAAGTTTCGTATCGTATATTTAGGTTCTTATATATTTTGTTATTCATTTAACGATAAATCTATCTCAGAATAATTTTGAATATTTATCACAAGGATTGTTTTTATCAATATACTAGCTCATTATTTTTAATAATATAAAAAATATGAAAAATTCTGAACATTCAAAATTGCATTTTAGAAATATTTTGTGAGTATTAATAAATTTCATATAAATTGTCCTATTAAATTCGATTTATTTTAGAGAATCTGAATAAAGCTGCTGATATCATTGTAATCTGATTAACTATACTGAAATGAATTCTAATATTTAATCAGATTAATATATAAATTAGCAAGAAATTATAGAAATATGAATTTCCTGATGACAACTGAAAACTGTCCTTTCTGCTAAGAGAGGGCAGCACGTATGTGCATTAAAAGTATTCTATTTTAGTCCTTGTGTCAACATTTGTGTATACAAAACAAACATTGGGAAAACGTGGTGCGTTTGATAACTTTTAATTTAGTTCAAAACAAGCAATTTAAAACAAAATTATAAAAAAAAGGATAGCCAGATTTCATTCATGAACGGAAATGACGCGTGATCTTTCACACATCTTTTTCATATTTAAAAAAAAATATATACAGAAATTTTTTTTTGTGTATCAATATATATATATATAAAATCTCTTTGTATATGAACACATAATCTTTTAAAAGGATGCTTTTTTAGTTTTTTTTATTTAGATTAGGGATATCCCAGTAATTTTAAAATATATGTTTTTTGAAGTCTATTAAAAATTAATAAATTCCGTAAATGTATTTTTAAGACAGTTGAAAATTTACGTACAGAGAAACATAAATTTTTTTATTTATATGTATATAATTATGTATTTATATATATGTATTTAATTTCAAAAACGCATACAAGTAAAATCTCATTACTCATAAAATTACATGCAATGTTTTTTTTTTATTTGATTTTTTTTCAATATTGCTTTATTATTTATTTCCTTATAAGAATTATTCAGAAAGATTTGAGAATCTGCAGTCATTTTGTTTCAGTCAATTATTTATTAGAACAACTTCTAACCAAAATTAAAAACAATATGAGAGGTAAAAGTTAAATATTCTAGTTTTGTAGCAAATGATTAATGGAAGAAAACAATTCACATCTGTCTGACAAATTTAAAATTCTTAAGACTTGGTTCATTTTCAAGGCAAAACCTTATATCAGTTTACAATAATTTAAAATATTGGACTGATTGTTAAGATGTATAAGAGAAGACAATAATTTGGCAAAATTAATGTTTATCATTGGTAGATTAAGCTAAAAACTTTTCAAAGAATTCTTTTAGACTTATCAAATTAATTTTCCTTTTTTTTTTTAAAGAATAACTTAATTCTCTAATTTGTTGATCCTGGTTGAAAAAAGCGCATTCTCATCAATCTAAGGAAGAGAATATGAAAACACAGCAATCCTGAATGAGTAAATATTTTTAACAGAATAAAAAAGAAATACAACTAACTAATGAATTTATGGAACGCGGAATATATATTTATTTGTGATTAAATAATATTTTAAATCTCTTCCACACATAAGTCACAAATATAAAGAAATAAGAAGTAACTAAGTTTTTTATTGATTTCATATTTTTTAATTAGTTTGATTTTAATTATATCAAAACCAATAGGTTAACATAATTAGGTACATGGGTTATATTTTTTAAACTTTTCTAAACTTATCACTATACACATATTTAGTCTATAACAGATACATAATATTAATTTATAAAAGGGGCATTTAAAATCTTCATGATATAATACAGAGTATCGTTAGAATAAGAAAATAACTCTTAAGTATGCCATTAATGTTTGTGCTTATAACGTTTTTCTTAATTTTTTTTAAAATTTTGAATAAAGTTTTAGATCACCAATTACTTATTAGAGATGGAGATATAATTGCATAATTTAGAACAGAGGTTCCAAAACTTTTTTGTCTCATAGACCCCTTGCCATGTTTTTCGGTTTAGGATAGACCACTTTGGGAATCACTGATTTAGAACTCACATTTCGAGGAAATACATTTAAACCCATCCATCTCTATTCACGCATTATGACATTCAAATTATAAATAAATTAGATAAGAGTGCATATTTACATCTCAAAAAGAGCAAAATCTGTTTTATTAATTTTAGAAGAAATTTATTTATATTACTAGCTGAAGTACTCGTTTTTCGCATGGGTTAAATTTTTAAAAATTATAAAATTCAGCTATTAAAGTAAGCAGGATATTTAAGAGGGTAAAACCGTTCCAAGACTGAGTATCCAAAAGTTTTTAGCAATTTTTTAATGAGTGTTCAAATTAAATAAACAAATATTAAATAGCCTAACTTTCTGGAAAAAAATACAAATCATGGAAGATAAAACTTTTTTAAAGAAAAAAAATCACTATTGTTTCAAATAACTGGAAAAAAAATAAATAATTTTAATTAAGGCAAACGATTAATTTAAGACATCGAAATAGCATTGTAAACAAATCCGTGTTGCCAGATTCAAAAGGAAGCCTTTTCAAAGAATACATTTACGATGATTTATTTGAAAACAATTGAAATTCTGCCTTGAAGAATAAACAAACGAATAAGTACTATCACATATGAATATATTTATCGTAAAATATGAAACATAACCCTAAAAAAACTGTCCGAAGAATACAGTTTCGCATTTTGAAATAGATAGCACATCATATGACTTCATATCACCGGTTTTTTTGTAAAAATTAAAAAATTAATTTTAAAAAGTCCAAAGTAAATTTCGAAAACTCTCTTAGAGGTGCATAGCATCATGATCTATAGTTTTAATATATCAAGTTTCACATGTCTGGGTTGCTTAGTCTTTGTTCAACACATCTAAAACACAAACTTTTCCTTTCCTTAGTACAGATTAAAATATTTGTCTGTCTGTTTTTATACGTAATGCTATTTCTATAATTATTTACATGTTAATAAACACTAACTTATTATTATATTTAAAAAAATTTAAGTCGTTTTTTTTTTTTTTTTTTTGCAAAATTAATTTGATTTCATTTGTTTCAGAATGTGTTCCCAAGTTATTTACCAATTAAAATGTTTACACTTCCGTGATCTAATTAAATAAGAGTTCGAAGTTTGAAAAATAGTGTTTCTAAATCCGAAACAAATATAATTAGTAAATTTTAGGAACGAAAAATTAAGTTTTTCTCGCAATATTTAATTATACTGTGATTTCAACAAACACATTTTACTGCTTTTTTTCCCTAATTAGACTCCTATTTTCAACACCCTATTTTTATATCATAAATATAAAAACAATCGTGTTATTGAATTACGTTTTTGCTTAAAATGAAATAAAAATTGAATGATGAAAGTAAAAATTGAAACCTGAAGGCGAAATTGTAAATTAAGTTGACTGAAAGCCCAATGTTTAATTAAATTTTTCTTCTCAATTTTTTTTCATACTCGTTTGAAAATAATAAAACGATGAAAAATAAGAATATTTTTTTATCTTCCATGATTGAAATGAAATATAGCACTACCAGTTTTGACGCATTGAAATGATTGCATATATATCATGTAATTTTTTTTTCACTCGATTACTAAAAAAATCAATGTTTATTTTCCGCCAAAAGTGAGAAAAGTTGAAGAATAGCTATCGAAAATCGAATGTAATTCCCATAAGGCATCATTATCGTTCTGAAGAAGATTCAAAAAGCGAAGTGTATTCTGATTTCTTCATTCATGATCGATTAAAAAGAAATATAAAAAGAACATACATTATGGTTATTATTTCACTTCAGTTGGTTTTGGTGATTAATAATCGAAATCGAAGCCGTTTGTAGGGATAGTTAAAATACTCTTTTATTTCACTAAAACAGTGATTTGGGATACAATTTTTGTTTTATTTTTTATCTTTTGTGAATAGAAATTACTTTTCAATTCGTCAATTTTGATTAAATAAATTCGTAATCGATATCATTCTACAAACGATTTTATATAAAATATTTCATTACAAAATTTTTTATTTAATAGCTAAAAAAATCTGGGAATAAGAACATTACAAATCTGTTACGTTTAAAAAAAAAAGTTTTTAATGTCCAACAAAATGTAATTTAAGAAAAAAAATAATTTGTAGTCAGTTTTTCACCAGCTGTACAAAATAATAAATTAAAAATAGTTTTAGTAATATATGGAAACAAATTTAGTGGAATGATAGGATCTAAAGAAATCATTAAAATAGTTATCTCCGTTCGTCAGCCTTTTGGATATAGGGACTCAATTGTAGGAGGGAAATTAGTAAGATATAAATAATCAACAAATTTTAAATACAACTAACTCTTTGTTAGAATACTTGAGAAAAATTACAATTAGATAAAAATATAGTACTTCCGAACGTTTTTATATTGGCATAAAAAATTATGAACCATTAACATTTGCACTGCTAACTCTGATATGATTAAACAATTTGCTCTTTAAAATTTCAGAATAAAATTATGTATGAATTGATTCCTTTTCGAAACGCTCCATATTTAATAAATTATTTAGTTTGAATTTAGATATATCCGCAAAATTCTGTCAGTACAGATATCTTCAATGAAGCAAATTCGTAACAAAATACTATTATTAATTTCAACTGTACTATTTCTATTATCACAAAGTTAGAATTTATTGTATTGAGTTATTTTGGCATATACTTTTAATGAAAATTGTTGCTTAGTTTCTATAGCATTAAAACGAATAAAGCATAAGGATGGAGTTATGGTACGAGGTTTATACATAAGGTAACGAAACAGGTTAAGAAAAGATAATTTCTCAACAATTTAGGACACATTGTATTTTCTTCATAAAAGCCCCTGTTTCATCGAATCCCTTAATAGCAGTCATATATCTATCCATTCTTATTTTCCTCGGGTCAAACGTGCCTTACAATTTCATTATATAAGTAAATGTGTGTGACGTTTTCTTCTTAAGGCATCCGACTGGTTGCGACATTTTTTTTTTTTAAAAAAGGAGATAAAATTATTATTACTAAAATGGGAAAAAATAGATAAAAATAGACAAAAAATAGCGTAAACGCGGCCCATTTTGCACCAAAGGTTTATGAACAAATTTTCAATTTTTTCAATCTAATGTGTTGCTATATTATTCAATTTTGATAATGACCTTCGGGATAAGAGATATTTTATTTTTTACAAAAACTAGAGCACTTTATCTCGGTTATTATATGAAAATGCTTAAAAAGACAGTGATTATATTCATATAAGGGACTACAAATTTTGAAATAAAACAGTGATTGATCAATCTGAAGGTTAAAACAGTTTTACTATTATACAGAACTTACAGGAAAAAATGTTAGTTATTTATGTTCAAAAATTTTTTAGCACACGCTGACTTTGATTATTTTCAAAAAATAACATTTTGTGTAAAATGCGTTTTAAAGTAATGACATCTGCTTTTACTAAAACAGTTGTAGTTTTTGTTCTAGTAAACGGAAAATGATAAACTTGGCATTTTTATAAAGCTAATAAGATGGCCCATAAAATAAAATCATAAAAATTATTTGTCAATTTTTAGCAAAATTCACAGTTTTAGGGTAGTCGGATACCTTAACAGTCTCCAGTGATTCAGAATGGGTTACTTTGAGCAGGGACGTCTTGAGGCCCTGGGCCTCCACGCAAAATGTAGGCCTTACATATGACCCTTAAAATCAGCCATACATAGCATACGTGGTCGAATACTCGTAAAAACGATAACCCGAAATATATAAATAGGCATGACTTACAATCGTTTAAACCTGCTAAGTCGACTGCCACCTTTTGACTGAAAGAATAATAATGGTGCATAGTGGTAGGCCTATACATGTAAGACGGTCATCATATGCAACCAGTTGACATAACGTCCAAAATTCCCAGTTTTTCGAAGAATACAAACAGAAAAAACATTTGACTGTTGAAGTTATTCAAATAATTATATTATAGAGTCGAAAGTGACAAGGCTCCAATTATGGCCGAGGACCTGGGCACTTACCCAGTTGGCCCATGTCTTAAGACGGCACACTGAAGAGGATATGAACGATGTTTCAATATTACAATCTGTTTTACAATGCAGAACTGCTTCACAGAGAGTGATGGAGTTGATTTTAATTTTGGTCGCCACGCGAGACAACATACGTGGGTTATTGGGAACAATCCTTGTAGGTTTAACGTTAGGTCGTGATGAAAATGATACTTGACCTTTCACTTTCCAAACTTCCACACTAACAGGAGGACATTGAGCCTCGACTGATTAAACGTGCATCAGTCCTTCTTGTACGGGGGTTCTTCAGTGGTATTAAGCCTTAAACCCGCACTCGACATTGACACGTTCAGGACCAGGATCACTAGGCTACCTCGGCTATTATGTGAGATGTGTCACTGTCTTGTTGAAGAACAATTTTGGACCAAACTTTCTCATGTCGGTACCTTCCCGCAAAATTTTCTTCATCAATATTAGTTAGTTTCAGATATAATTCAAACATTTATTCGAGAACTGAAATATTTCCACATTTTATTCCGTCCTCGAAATCATCTATTTCACAGAGCATTTGCTGTCTTTGACACCTTTACGAACTCACGAGGATCTTTTGTCTCACTGGAACATTTGCGACTGAGACTTATAACCTTCTCCATATTCCTGAGTAAGTATATGTATAAACACACCATTCAATTTCACTAAAACTTTTTCATTTACGTGCTTTCAATTTTAGAACTCAACATTTCAATATCAAACGAGGGAAATGCAAGCATACATGATCTTAATTGGAAAAATTTTGAGATCGATAATGATGAGGTTTGATCTGTAGGTTCAAAAATATCCAAGACCTCCGGGTTGTCATTAGACTTTATTGATCACTCAAAAGAGGCTACAAAGTAAGTATTGTTATTTGATAGACACCGACCTTGTATTTTAAAAATACATTTTTTTTTTCATTTTAAAGTTTTGATAAGTCTATTTCAAGGATTTGGAAAAATATTATTAACAGTTGTAATAATCAATACTTTCACCGCATGCATTTTGCTTAACATATAAGAATTCGTTCTCATTAAAAATGTTGAAAAACTATTAAGGGTTTTGGGTAGCCTAGTGGTTAGAGCATCGGGGTCCAGACAGGAAGGCCTGGGTTCGATGCCCGATGCCACCAAATACCTTCAGAGAACACACGAAGTACGTGCTCGTTAAATCAGTGGGTCCGAAAGGGGACGATCGCAGCAGAAACTACGGGTGCAGGGGGCTGGAGAATATTTCTTTCCCCTCCAGTTCCATGCCTAAATTAGGGAGGTGGAGATAAGTGGTGTCGCCATCTATGGTGTAGAAGTCCGACCTATCTCAGGCTCTGGCAACTTTCATTCCTTTCCTTCGGGAAGGACACGATAACAACAACAAAATATTAAGATATTGATGAAATTATTAGAGATATCTTGTGTGTATGAATGAAAACCTTTTCCGAAGACATTAACAGAGTAAAACAAAATTGCAATTAATATATGTTTGCGTTATATTTACTGCATAAGCAGACAAAAACTGTTATAATTTGGGAAATTATTTGAAGAGACGTAAAGGAAATGAGTAAAAACAAGCAAAGGAAAACGGGACGCAATGTACTTGTATTAAAAGAGAAATATTATTTATGAAGAGAGAAAGAGAGACTGAAAAAAAACTAGAAAAGGAGTCAGAATCAAATTCTCACTCAGAAGCTAAATTAATCTCTGAAATGATAAATCGCTTTGCTTTTAACATTCCAAAAAATATGACAGAATAATGCGTCGCCGAAATACGGCTTTCTTGGAATAATTTAGTGCGGAAAGAATTCCAAATTGGTAAAAGTAGGGTAAGCAATGCGATCTCTTAAGATGGAATGAAATATATCGATGATTGACGTAGTTAATATTAAAAATATTAAATATTTATAGACAGCATTTCAATATTTTGTAGACATTCATTACAATAAAAAGTATTAGAGAAGGCAAAATTTGGAAAACTTCCCACCATAATTTATCGGTTTTGAAGGAAGTATATATATAAGCTATGGAAAAGAAACTTAAGCTGATCCCACTTTGCAAAAATCAGTGTAAAAATTGATTTTGACTCCTCTGCTCCTATCGCAATTTAAATTTTTACTTAAACTGAATTAGAAGTATTTTACCAATCCAATTTTAGGTATTAGTACGCATTACTTAAAGGTAAATGTGTTTACTTTAAATAGCAATTTCTCAAAAGTGTAAAATGCAACACAAAACGAACATTGTTAAAAGTTTTACTGATCTTTTACCTTTAAAACTTGGCACACATAATAACATTATATAAATAAATATTTGGTTAAGAGATTTTTTTTTTGTCGAAGAAGTTACTCAAGAAATTTACGGGTTAAAATGGGCATGAGATGTTTTCGTTTTGGAAACTTTTCTCTTGCTATTCCACATTTGAATCTCTTTAAGAAAATGCTGAAGCTAAAAAGTAATGATGATGCTATCAAAATAATAATGAAGATGCCCATACAAAAATTAGTAATTCTATGACGAGACATTTTTTTTAACACTGTTCCTTTAACATTACGGAGATAGGAAAACAGTGTTGTGAGAAGTGACCCTCTTAAAGCTTTTTGTGTGAAAATATTTTGTAATTCCTCTACATACTTTAAGAGTTTTCGTATTAATCAATTATTTATTGAAGAAATAACTCTGTTAATTTTAATATTATTGGATAAAGTGAAACTATTTTATAATAAGTATAAAAGAAATATGAAAAATAATTAATTTATTGGATTATTCTTATGAATGATTTCATAATATAAACTTTAATAAAACTTATTTAATGGAAAAATAACTTACACCCATATAATGATAATAATAATAATAATAATGATAACAATTATATTTCAGAACTTGAAAGAAAAAGTTTTACACTAAATATGTAGTATTTAAAAATAATCGGAATTTAATCATATTTTTGCACATTTACAAAACCAAGAAGTTAAATGCTTGATTACGTAAAATGTGATGATTTGAAATCATAGCACAAACAGCATCAGAAAAAAATGTGCTGTGTATCCAAAAAGAAAAATCTTGAAATAAATTTGAATAAAAACCTTTTATAAAAAACACGAAAGATAGAATCATTTATATTTAGATTTATTGTTTTATCTTTACATTATAACTGTGATAATTAGCTTTTAAGGAAATTTCATTGTAAATAAAATGAATTTTCTTCACTCGATGACAAATTTGTGTTGAGAATATTTTTATAAAAACATGAATAATTAAGTTGAATTTTATTTACCTTAAGACATTTTTATTTCCGATTCTAAACACTCGTGTTTTTTGAAAATTTCTATCAGGTTTTTAAAATTAAAACAAACCAAACAAGCGTTATTGTAATGATTCTTTATTAGACTGCGAAAGTAGAAATAATAGCTCTTTTGATTGCGTATTTCGGCTTAAAAATAATTTTGTCTGATTTACTTTACAATATTTACATTAAACTGTAAAATAATTATAGTGAACTAATGCTTTGCTTTGATGAAAAATAATTTGCTCGTTTTGAAGGAAAAAAATTATTTACTTTGTTGAAAAACATTTTTTTTGTTTGTTTTTGAGTCGTTGAGTTGTTTACTTTTGTTATCGGTTTCTCCCATTTAATTATGTAAACAAGTAAATTTTTTCAATTTTTCGTGTATGAGAGATAATTTTTTCTGGTGAAATATTTTTTTTTTGTACAGTATAATAAAAGTTTAATGATTTAAAAATACAATTATTTTTAAAATATGGATTCTCTTTAAAACTATAAAATATTAGCCGTAAATTATCATTTTATTTACAAAGAATCATGTTTACACAATAAACAATAATTTAATCCCAAAAAGCTTCATTTTAAAAACACTGTATCGTACAAAAGCCTATAAAAGTATTTTTTTTTTCTTTTTTCGATATTTAGTATCAATTGTATTAAAATATACATTTAAAATTGTTTTAAAGACATTATAGCAATAAAAAATTGTTTAAATGGATTTTTTTTAAAAAAATGATGAAAGCATGCCATATTTTCAAAACATTACTCTTTGAGAGAAAATGCTTCTATATTTTGCTTATATGTAGCTAAGACTTCATTACTGAGCCTGAATCAGGATTTTTGAAATATATAATTTAAACTAGCTGGTATACCCGTTCTTCGCACGGATGAATTGAAAAACTGCGCAATACAGATGGAAGGATAAAGAAGTTTTTATTAAGTTAATTTTACATGAATGGCAAATTAAACAAAACGAAAAAAAAAAGCTTTTTCATATCTCCAGTTGAACAAAAAACCATATCTGCTAAATTTTAAGTATGTAGATCTAATAGCTGATAAAAAGGATTTTTTTTAAATTTACAACGCTCCGTAACTCTCTTGTGAGTCAATTTTTGAAAACACCTACCTAAGCTAATCTCTACTCAGTAAAAGTAACACATTGTAACAAATTTTGCGTAATGAACGCTTAAAATAGTGTAAATAATTTACATCTGGATAGGTAATACTTTCTCTTGTATTTATTTTATGTTAAAATTGTATGATTCGCAAGCAATGCCGTTCCGAACATTATAATGGCAATTCAGTGGAAACATAGCGAAATGTTGGCGATAGAGTCAAGTTGCCAACATTTTAGTGACCATGTTTGCAACTTGACGGTTGATTGAACGGTGCAAAAGTTGATGTTATGTAGAGAACACATGGTTGGGAGCTGCAACAAAGAAGATAGCACAAAAAACACACATATATATATCCCCATCTATTTATATATATATTATTATCAATTTTATTATGCCATGTATTTCTTTCATTTTATGTTACTATATATACAGAGAGAGAGAGAGAGATGAGGATTTATTCACATTTCAATATATCAAAGTAGAGAAATTTTTATTAAAACATCGGTTTTTATTTCGATTGATAGTAACTCTGAAAATAACGTGACTTTTTAAAAAAAACCCTTTTTGAGGCTCTGTAAAGTCTTTGCTATGTAGGCAAAATATAGAAGCATCTTCCATAACAGGAGAATGTT
Source organism: Trichonephila clavata (assembly GCA_019973975.1). Taxonomy (NCBI): domain Eukaryota; kingdom Metazoa; phylum Arthropoda; class Arachnida; order Araneae; family Nephilidae; genus Trichonephila; species Trichonephila clavata. The sequence goes on from BMAO01008178.1 coordinate 36,549, forward strand.
TATGTCATTCTTTTTTCGTTTTATCACCCTCAAAAGATCGCTTTAAATAATTTTTGTTGTAATAATTTTCTTAAAACTATTTTATGTGTACATTCCAATTCAAGTGACACTAAATATGAAAAAAAAATTATTCATTTATACGCTTTTCCCGAATCTAGTGGTTTCGATCGTAGTTAGTAACGTTAAATCAAAAATGCCATAAGAACAAAATGACGAAAAAAGATACTTTATTCAGCTTTTACATTGTACTATTTTTACAATGCTTTATATGAAAACCCCCTTCCAGTCTCTTCATAATAAAAATTTTCCATTTACGTTCTTGACTCAGAGTTAAAGCACATGTTTTTTTGCTTTTGTTTTTCTCACTGGATTTAGCTTATGTGAAAAAGTAAAAGCAAGAGTAATTTAAACTGCCACTCTCGGAAACTTCCTAAACTAAACCACAGTGGCATTAGGGCTGTGGTCTATTGAAAGGAAGTATTGATGTTCTATTTTTGTGAGCGACATAAAAGAAATCGAGTTTGTTTTCACAGAAAGGCACTTTGTATACTTAAGGGAAAGTAGGTTTAATACCAGAAGTAAACCAGCTCTAAAGTCTGTTTCCGGAAAAAAAGAAAGGACGCATCTTTTACGGTTTCGGTGCACTTCTCTTCATCCTTCTTACTCTTTGGAACTAGTGCAGTTCTTTATTAGTATTTTTTTGAAAAAGATTAGTCATAAAGCCCCCAGCGGGAGTAAAACAGGAAAAGAAGAAAGTTGGTTTGACCCTGGTGTTAGTGAAAGTAATTAGTTATTTAAGCAGTAATTTTTTTTTAGAATATAATTTCGATATATTCAAAAAAATTTACCTGAGCCCTAATCTTTGTATAAACCTTTATTTCAAGTTACTTTAATGTTTTTAAATTTTGTTTTCTTTTTCAAAATGACCAAGCCTGGACATCCCCTAGAACAGGGATGTCAAACTCACGGCCCGTAGGCCACATGCGGCCCACAACGATCATTTTTGCTACCTGGTCGATGTATTGGCACATAATAATACATAATAAAATTTTTCCCGAAATAGGAAAGATAATAGCAGAGAAAGGATGTCATGTGTCAGGACGTACTTATTAGATTTTTCTTGTTCTTTAATATATATTTACTATTATAATGTATTATTCGAAATAAACCTATGTTTATATGAATTTAGTTTTCTTTGCAGCCTACCTTAAGTTAATTCTTGTTTATTTGGCCCAAGTCAGCCTTTGAGTTTGACACATTTGCCTTAGAACAATTTGTAATCAAGCAATTTTTTATTATTATTTTTTACAAGAATACACGTACACTCCTGTAGTGGAAATAAGAATTACCGCATATTCCAGCAAATAATATGCAAACTTTTAACACAAGAAATAAGATTGCAGTTTACGGGTGCGGTTTATACGTCCGGTATTAGATATATTTGAGCTGCAGGTGAAATCATTTATGAGCATAAGTGATTTCCGAAATGAAGAGAAGATGAGCATATAAAAAAGAGATTTCTACATATACTTTTGGCGATTTTTGTAGATGTTTCTTCGTGTTACATCATCCACATATTCGATTGTCGTTTTAAATTTGCTTTGAATGGTTTATTGATTCACACATATCTAAATGTTAAACTAATGGTATCCATCCGCGTGGAATTACTGTCGTGTCTATGTTGCCATCTGTTAGCAATTTCTTCGTATTATTCGTTAAATGAGATCTGAATATGTCTTAAACTAAGACTTTTAGGATCTTTTAAGATTCCTGCATGCTTTCGAAAGACATTGCTTATCCACATTTTTACAGTTTTCGTCCATTCATCCAGATAAGGCATATCATACATATGAAGGTAATATTTTATTGATAAAACTATTGCTAAATCAGAACCTTAAACTAAATAAATTGTTATTGTTAATAATTTACTAGTAAATTAAATTAAAAAGTATATTTTGAAAAAAAAAACAATATGTTTGAAATATTTCACTTCAATATAAATACAAATGTTTATTTATTGTACAGACAAGTTTTTGAACTTTAGTTTTCAAAAGGTTTCCCCATAAAAAGGTACATAGATAGTTCATTTTCACATTGTATTTATGATGATTTATGGTCAACTGTGATATTTGTAATGCAACAAAGCTAAAAATTCTTCAAAAATTGATACAGAATTTGAGAAAATTGATGTAAATGCTACAAAATATCTAGTTAGACAAAAACTGGAACATGCTATGTATGTATTTTCTGGGCAATTTGAGTAAAGTAGGAAACAAAAAAAAGTCTTAAAATAAATATAGAAAAAGCTAATATTTAATAAAATAGGACAAATATGTACATGTTGTAGTTCAAAATTTTTGTGAAGAGAGAGAAGTGACATTTCATATTAAAAAATGCATTTTTCTCAAAATGATATTTTTAAAACTGCGTGTACTTTTTTCTCAGAATCTATTGTGTGGATGCACATGTACTTTTTACTGCATATTATTCATATGTAGCTATATATACTGAAGTGAGGTTTTAGAAATATTCCCAAAATATTTTGCTAGAAAGCAGTTATCGTGACAAAAAATGACAATTTTTAAAAAATTCATAGTGATATTTTTAAGTTGCATGCTTTTGAAAAAACTAAGAAGTATATTTGAAAAATCTCACTTCAGTATAAATATAAAAGTCTAATTAATATACAGACAAAATTTGAAGTATTTATATTTTACAGTTTCTGAGAAAAAGTTACATAAAAGAGCTAAATTTAACATTAGCGGTATAGGGAGTTCCGACTACTCTAAATTTGCCCAAACCACATAGATAGTAGAGTTTGATTTGGTAAAAATGCTTTTGACTTGAATTCACGTCGCTCTACAGTTAGGAGGGATACTAACAACACACTTTTTAATTTCAAACTACAATCAAGTGACAAGAGATACAACAGAGCTGATACTTCACATTCCACTAGTAGAGGGAGATGGGGGAGATTTAAATTCTATTCAGCTTCATGTTAATGCGTTAGTAATAGTTACAACTACAGGGATCTCTTTCAGTGTCTTTATAATGTAAGATAAGTTACTATGGATATTACTTCCAGATTTAATCGTTGTCGTAATTATCCGACTACGTTCCTAAATATAGACCGCCGTTTAGAAATTTAGAACTGTGTGTGAATTCTATTAAATTCAATTGTACTACTAGGTCATCATTGGGTGTTGGGTGGAATTTAGATGAGTTACCATTTCAGGTGCTTGGATACGAATAGTTAAATTTATTATACCGAATCTATGATTACGAATGGGGAGGCTTCAATTACTGTGTAGTTATTAGAATCCAAAAATCAATCCTCAATTAGTCGTCCTACAATGGTAAGATTCTAGCATTATAGTAAACTAACGATAAGATAGGCCAACCGAAATCTCAATTGTTACTTCTGTCTGACTTAATTAAATAATATTTAACTTTAGAAGGCAAAAAAAAAAAAAAAAAAAAAAAAAAAACATCAGTCTTTTTAATACCCTTTTATAAGCTTTTCTTGTATGTAACGAAATCTTTGCGAACTCAATATTTTTACCCACTTTAAAAGCTCAGATTAATTCGAAATTTTGCTCACTTGTCCAGAACCAATGACAATTCAATAATTTAATAATTTTGTTCCATTGTCCTGATCAGTCTCATAAAGATTAACGATGACCCATTTTCAGATTCCATCCCGCATCTGGTGACTCATTTCAGATCCCATTTCCAGATCTGGCGATTAATTGCAGATCTGGCGATTAAAATATTAAGTAACAATTTAGTTCGTTTAACTATAAAAGGGTGCTTTTTAGTTTTTTTACACTATAATTTATTGCTATTGTATCTAACCCCTTTGGCTAGCCTAAGACAGGATCAGATCCATGATAAGATTCACGGAAATATGGGCAGGAGAATAATTTATCTTGGCTTAAAAACTTGGAACACTTGAGATTTGAAGTGACTTGGTTCCTTTCTGTCTTGTAATTCTGAATAACAGTCAGATTCCGAGAATCCCCATCCACAGCGCTAACAAGAGGACTTTGATTTTCAGTTAGTTTAATACCTCTAAATGGTGGGTCTTTAATGGCCTAAAAATTCAACCTTGAGACTCATCGTCTACATTTAGCCCAATGCTGTAGCCACTTGGCTACCTTGATCGACCAAGACAGAAAATTTATGATTTTGTGGCGCTCGTAAAACCTACTTGATCACTATGAACTTGAACCGACCGCGTACATGTAAATTATTGCAATTTTCGGCTGCTAATTTTCGTATTTAAATGCATTTCGTTTTTAGCTTTGTGGTTTGTAAATAAAGTTTTTCTTGAGTAAGTTCTGTCATATCCTTCTGCGTTAATTAGATATCCTGGATAGTTCCTGCATTCAAAATCTACCATATCTTCTACAATTTATAAACATAATATCCCATGCAAATAGTTACAATATTAAAAAAGAATATTTAATATTGATCAAGAAATAATAGTTTCATTTTACTATTATTTGAAATTCCTCACTTAATTGCTATTAAAAGTTACAAACTGCATATCAAATCTATTGACAAAGAAGATATACATTCAACATTTCTTCCATAAAACATGGAAAGTCTTCCAAAGACCTGATATCCAAAGACACAATATCTAAGATGATCACGTCACAACTTTTAACTATAATGCGACTGTTATTTTATCACTACAAAAAATACGAGTCTTTAAAAGTGGCTAGTTTAAATCTTTCTACATTTTTTCCTTTTATTTTATGGGATCAATTGTTTCTCAAGTGGAAATCGCCACGCTTCGTCTCATTTTTGTTACAGATCGTAAACTTTAATGAGTGTATTGCGATAAGGTTTGGTAAAAAAAGAGTATTGCTATAAACTTTAACAAAAGGAGATAGCCCTTGTGATGCTTCAAACTGTGGACATTAAAAGACAGTCAACAAGAAAAAGGAACTGAAAATTTCAAATAAAAAATTTTACATCTTAACCTTATTTATACCGAAATCTGTGAAATCCTCACACACACAACTAACTTTAAGTAAATCATTCAATTACTGAATATAAATAAACTTTTTTTAAAAAAAATAAAAGGTGTGTTTCTGTAGAATTAGATAAATTTAATTTTTAAATTAAAGGAATGAGATAAAAACCAGTATCTATCTAGCTCTCTTATATATATAGAAAAAATGCACTTATCCCGAGATCTTAAAAATAACTATTAAACTTACAGTATTGATATTTGGCAGGCACGATCCTTTTGTTGTGTAGAGGTCTTTTTAGAACATATTTTGTAAAAGGACTCCTAAGGAGGGTTACGAGGTCGTTACAGATAAAAATTCTCGTTTTTGAGCTATTACTCCCTCATACTTGAAATTCGATAAATATGTTTCACTATAAATTAGAGATCCGCTAAAAGCGGGATCTTGGGATATCAATTCCTAAGAGTTATTGTGTGGTAGTTATGGTTAAAGAAATTTTTTTTGAACTACATATTAGACATATTTAAAATTCGGTTAGCATTTTCTTATGATAAGTAGATACGGAGGCGTAAGATATTAATATATTTCCTGTTGAAAAATTTGAGTCCTGTTCTTTTTACAAGCTTTTATTTAACTTACACTGTATGTATGTATGTAATTTGTTCGGGTGGAATCTTGCAACTCAATTTTGAAGCTGATATCTTCACCACATCGAGCTGAAATTTTGTATACACGTCTAGTTTGGATGACAATGCATGTTTTGACCATTTATATTCCGATATTGCAATTAATTAAAAAGATATTAATTAAAAACGTTAAACTAGTTTTGGGCGCCAACTTCGATATATCTGCATTGTTGTAATTATGTTATTATTACAACAATAACAAAAGTTGGCGTCGAAAATCGGTTTTCAGCCAAACTGGAATTTCATAACGTTGCACTATTGACTGTATTAATTAACTTTGTCTAAAAAATAATTACATTTCTACAACGTAAAAATAATCTAATTTCTACAATGTATGCAATCTTTTTTTTGCAAATTTTTCTATCTATTTACTTGGATTTAAATCCAAAAAAAAAAATAAATAAATAAATAAAGCTGTTTTTCAAGTAGATTGGTACATTAAATACCTTTCTCAACGCTGCCAAGTTAAACTGAGAAGGAGTATTGTGGAAATTCTTTAAAAAAATTATCTAACTTTAATCTATGAAACTCAGACAAAAAATAATTACAGAATCGGAAAGACCATTTTTCATATATCTTACCCATCAAAAAGGAATCTACTAGGAAAACAATAAGAGAAAAATATTATCCAGAAATGCAATGTATTTTCAATCAAATAAATACTTTTATTTTAAAATGAAGGAATTTTTTCTAATTTTAAGCCTGCAAGTAATTTAAATATACCTCATTTTATCACCAGTAATCTAAACACACACTACTTCATGTGTCCTTAAATTTAATTACAGATAGAATCTGTTAATTTTATTTGAGTTTTTTTTTGTTTGAAAAATTACGGCAATTTTGTTTCTTTAGATGAGTTAGGCACATTTTAAAACTAGTTCAAGGTTATTGATATCCATAAAATGTGCCAAAAGAGAATAATTTGCAAAATGACTTGAAATGTTTTAAAATAAAGAGAGAAAAAAAATCGAATCCACGAAGAAAAATTTCGTTAAATTTGGAGTTATTTTACGAAGAAAAGAGTAATTGTGCTTGATTCCAGGAAAAAGTTCTTAAAATAGAGAAATTCCCAAAATAGAGGTTCGTTATACATGGAGGTCTAACTGTATAAAAGTAATGCGATGGTTAATTATTTTTTCAAAATCAAGTTTCTAAAGATGACCTGAGCAATTAAAAAAAATAGATTCTTACGTAGAAGATATTCAATGTACAACAAAAAATTATCATTAGTTGATAAAACTTGCCTTTTTGATTACAACATGCGTTTTGAGTTTTAAGCATTTTATTGATTAATACATATCTTTAAATGCCTTTTGAAGTTTTTTAATAAATAACTAGATTTTTCTTCGAAGATGTTAGGGAAAAATATCCCTTACCTTCAAAATAATTCAAATAAATAATATATTCTTTAAGATTTTTCAAAGAATAGTCAAAATTTTAATTAAACATTGAATAACTTCGTCATTTATGAAGATAATCTCACGAAACATTTTTTTCGTCTGTAGAACAATATTACCCAAGATGCACGAAGATTGAAATATTTCTTAAAAATTACGGATTTAAAAAGATTGTGTTTTTCGTCTAATACCCTTTTTGCGAGAACTAATTCAGCTGAACCAGGGATGGCGAACCAACGTTGAATGAGTTGAATAGGCTGAGAAGCCTGTCCAGCAATAACTAAAAAGTAAAAAAATAAATTAAAAGTAAAAAAACTTTTTTAATAACAAGCTTTTATTTAAAAGCGTTAAAAAGAATAAAATAAACTTTTCCTTTAAAACTTTTTTTACTATCAATTTATAACGTCATTACACAATTTATATGATATAAAAGCTTGTCGCGAGATTTACCCGTGTAGATAAACAAGTAAAATAAATAACTGGACCTGGATGATTTTAATTTTTAAAAATTCAAACTAAGTAAATACGTGTACTTAAATATTGCGACAAGCTTTAATATCATATAAATTGTGTAATGACGTTATAAGTTGATAGTAAAAAAAGATTTAAAGGAAAAGTTTATTTTATTCTTTTTAGCGCTTTTAAATAAAAGCTTGTTTTTAAAAAAGTTTTTTTTACTTTTAGTTTATTAAATCAATAGGCTAGGACTATAAGAATAGTTTTCTATACAATTGAAAACTTAATGCTATCGCTTACATAACAATAACTTAAAAAAGAATACAGTGTTATGAATGTCCAGCGAAGCAGGTGGGCAACGGCTAATATTGCATAATGAAGAGAATAAGCTGGGTCAAGAGTATGATTTTAAGTATTTAAAACTGTATACAGTTAGTATAAAACAGGTATCATTTTTAGATAATTTAAAAGAAACATGTACACTTTCTTTAAATTTCAAGTATTGAAATCATACATCTGTAAGGAAAATTAACTTTTAATTCCCTCGCAATATTTTTACCTCCTGATTTGATTGGCAATAGTTTATTCCGTCCCTTCCATTGCCGGAAACAACTCTTTGAACCGAAATAAATCCTCAAGAAATGGAAGATATTCCCTTTTGATCAGAAACTTGCTTTGAAAGCCGCAACTATATTGGCAGTAACATCGTGATAGATTTCAGATGCTTTTCTCCAGGGAAAACGCTGCAGTTTTCGTAATGAGCAACTTCACTCTCTAAAGTCTTTCGAATTGCTATCATTTGATATTAGAGAAACAGATTCCATTTATTTGATCTTAAAGTATACGGTAATCTAAGGATTGAGAGGATTCAAGGAAGACTGAATTTCAGGTCTCTTTTGTGTTTGAGAAGAGAGAGGTACAAAGAAAATGTTATGGCAGAACAATTGTAATTAGCAATATTTGCGTTAAAATTATAATTAGCTGCCGGTTCAAGTGTAGTATAGAATTTGTCGATTTTTCTTTGGATTTGGCGATTTTTATATAGATATTATGGTGAGATAACGAATTCATTCTAGCTTCCGGACACCTATCGCTAAGTGAAGTAGCTTGACGATCGATTTTGGTCGCCAAAAACCATTGACATCTCCAAGGCCCTATACTACACTTTAACCCAAATAATCAATGACTTCGGCTAAAGTGTAGTATAGGGGGGGGGGATCACCCTTTGAATTTGGCGATTTTTCTTTGGATTTGGCGATTTTTATATAGATATTATGGTGAGATAACGAATTCATTCTAGCTTCCGGACACCTATTGCTAAGTGAAGTAGCTTAGCGATCGATTTTGGTCACCAAAAGTTATTGATATCGCCAAGGGCCCCCCTATATAACACTTAAACTTTCAATTTTGTTTATGTTACAGTACATGCTTATTTTCCTTAATAGTAAGCTTAACCTAAAAAATATGAGAAATATAAATTGATATTGATACGATGTTCGTTTTTCACGTGATTTTGAAATCGCGCCACATAGATCTTTGACGGTCGGTCTGATGTTATATTCCCAGCTTGGCGAAATTTTACAATTATTGGGGGGATGGGAGGAATCCGTAAGCTGTCGATGTTAAATTAGTTCTAAATATATTATACGGATTTAACATTTGTATCTAATGTTTTGTTCAGTTGAAATATTTTTGAATAACATGGCTCCAATGTGACAAAAACTGTAAAGTGCAAAACTAAAAAAAAAAGTTGGATTGTCGAATCAGCCACTTATCCCGCCAAGTGTTTTCTCGCCAAATAGATAAATGCGCCAAATTTGGTAACCCTCCTGATTTTTGTATCAGTGAGAAAGAAGTCAGATCGGATAAAACACGCCAAACTAGCAATTTTTCAAAATTTGGTGGACCAGTGGCCGATTCGACAATTTCGAAAAGTGTTGTTAAAAATTATAAAGTGATAATCTAAGTTGCTGACTTCACCATGTTTACTTTTTCGTTAACTTTACTAGTATTTTTGTAATTAATTTGTTTCATTGTTTTTGATTCATTAACGTTTCGTTGGATGTTTTCGGAATATTAGTTTGTTTGTTCTGGTGGATATTTTAGAATTGTTTCTTTAAATCGAAACTATTTGGACAAAAAGTGTAGGAATCAACTGAAACAGATAAACTTTATAACAGTTTCAAAACTTTTAAAATATTTTGGCACTTTTATAAATTTATAGAAATTTTACCCGAGTGAAAACCTGGAGTGAAGAAAATAACAACGAAAAAAATTCAGTTATTCAGTTTAGAAGAAAACTTCGGCGAATAAAAGTGAAATAAAATTACACATAGAATTATTGTAAAAAAAATACCTTCCGACAGAAAATTTAACAGTACGATTCATTGAATTAAATCTAAATCTTAGTTCAACAATGACCATTGAATAATTAAAAGCAACAATAGTTAGTGAATAATCTAAAATAGAAAGTTTGCAACATACGTTATTAAAAGAATTCAGTCAACAATAGTATGAATTTTCAATTAAAAAGAGTATAAAATATTCATTTTTTCTACAGAAAAGAGAAATGAGTAGAATAAGAAGTTGTGCCATAAGTGAATGCATGCGTACAAGAAAAAAAAATTAAAAAGATAATTCTTTTGTTGAAAACTATACTTATACTAACACATCTAATATAATAAAATAACTGCGGTAAAATCTTAGCTTATAGTTCACACCTTTGGCGACGGAGAAAAAAATGGTGCTAATTTGATTTTTGAACATATTGTTACGAATTTTGTGTAATGGATGCTTAAAATAGAGTAAATAATTTATATCTGGATGTGTAATATATTAATATTTCTGTTGCATTTATTTTATATCAAAATTGTAATATTCGCAAGCAACGCCGTTCCTTACATTATAATGGCAATTCAACGGAAACTTGGCGAAATGTTGGCGATAGAGCCAAGTTGGCATCATTTTTGGGGACCATATGGATGCTTCTGGAAACTATTGGAGAAATCTACTGATATCACGATCTATGACGTAAGTGGATTTTCTGAGAAAAATCCGTGTGAACTATAAATAGGGAGTCGCTCGCCGAAACTGAGTTGGTATTGTTTAAAACATTGACCAGTGATTAGTGATTACTTTGGCTGCTTAGAAGAAAGAATGAGTGATAATCTTGTGAATAATCTTTATTATACTTGTATTTCAGACACTGATAGTTTGTGTCTGAACGCCGTAGAAGGTGTGGAGGCCTAATGAGACTTATTTTACAAATTTTGCTTCAATATCCTGTATTTAAAGGATTTTTTCCTTCAAAAAATTTTCATCGCTACTGAAAAATTGTCTTGCTCTTTGAGACTGATAGCATAAAATCCTCAAACCCCGAATCTGAGTAACAATATGATCTTTTTGTGTTAGAACTTCGTTCAATATGACGATAATAATTCGCCAAATTGGGGGAAAATAAAACGAAGATTAAAATCGGATGGAACTAGTTACTATTTGAATAAGTCTAGTTGATTGCTTGATTTAATGAATACTTACATTTTTATTGGCTGGATTTGGCATTCTAAAGTGTATTCAGTATATCCAGTTACCAAAAAAACTGCCATAAGTCGTGTTAAAAATGAAAATTAATATCTATTATAGGAATTATAAATTGTCATTTTGTAATGGATATGTTACCGGCAAAGTATGAAATCCGGCATTCTATACAATGCCTAGGCATTCTATACAATGCCCAAATCTAGCCGGCAATGTATGAAATGATTCCTATTTCACACATTGCCTAGGCATTCTATAGAATGCCTAATGAGAAACCGGCAAAGTATGAAATACATCTCAGATTCATTTCGAATATTGTCAATTGGCAAGATATAAACTTTTAACGCATATCTCAGGCTCAGAATCTGTTAGTTCGGAATTCTGCTGTTTGTTCGGAAATGTCAAAATACTCAATTTTACTTAAACTTGTTCAACAAAAAATTGGTTTTTTCCTGTGTTAACTAAAAATGGAGAAGCAAGCTATAGTGTTGGAGAATGAGACATGGTCTAAAGCAGGGCTCGGCAACCTATGTCACACACACGAGCCACATGTGGCACGCGAAACAATTCTCAGGAGCACTTTGCACTACTCAACAAATTTGTAAATTTTTGAATTGTTTCAAATGCTCTACTGTGTGGTTCGGGGAATCATATTGGTTGATTGGTTTGAGACACAACAGCTAAAAGGGGGCCGACCCATGATCCATAGACATGAAAAAACTATTCAACGGTTAGTTGCCTAAAATTCGAGTTGATGCTCGAAAAAAAAAAGGTTTTTTTTCTTAACTGAAATTACTTACTAGAAGTTAATAACTGATATAAAAATGCTTAAATGACTACTAAGAAGAAACCCAGGGACAATTGGTTGCTGAATAGCTATGATGTGATGTTTGCGGAAAATAAAAGTAAACTCATTTAAGCTGTTAAAGAAAGCGTCGGCACCATAAAACAGTGGTCCCCAACCCTTGTTCCGTGGATCAAAGGGTATCAGATCAATCAAGGAGCATTAAATTATTTCCATTATATTTACTGGGGCGTATTTTTCTCGTGTTTGTGCGACTTTCCATGGAAATAACTTTATATTTTATGTGAAATCATTTTATAATTATTTTTTGGTGAAACTGAATTTTACTCTGAAGGCATGTTTAAATACAATTAAATTATAAAATCAAAACATTTTAAAATATAAATAATCAACGTCCCACCCTCAGCAGGCCACCGTAAAATTATCATACGTTGACTGGTCCGAAAGAGAAAACTTGGGAAGAAATGGTATACAGTATTCGGTCACGGATTCTTTTTTTCCCCAATGGGGCTGCAGATTCATTTTTTTTATCATTTTCAGACCTAGTACATTCTCCAGGGGCTGGTATCCCTTTTTAGTGCGGCATCATGTAAGCGATACCAATTGCCGCCGGTAATTTTGACACCCAGTTTGACGATGTGAACTTATTCTAGGAATTTAATTTGCTAAGAGCAAAATTAATTTCATGATTCTGCGAATATGATAGAATTCTGAAAGAACTTTCAACCAAATACAAAATTGTTACACGTTATGATATTGAACTGTACATCCCCTACGTGAAATTTGCCAGAAAAAAACAGAAAATTATTTTTTTAAAAAAAGGTATTGTAATACAAATCATTGAGTTTTTTTTCCAAATGCCAATATATTGGCACTTGTAATGAGTGAGAAATAGGATGGTTTCTATCAACTTGGAACTTCTGAAGGAATTTTAATACCAAGTATATGCGAAATCACAATTTAACAATAATTTTTTTAATGGCAGTCTCATTATTTTGTCAGAATAACATTTGTACTTTTAGGAATGTAAGTCATTGATATAATATCCTTATCATGACCTTTTTTCATACTTTGCCTAAATAGCTTTAGGCATTCTATAGAATTCCTGGGCATTCTATACAATGCTAGGCAAAGTATGTAATCAATCTCATATTTCATACTTTGCCTAAAAACGTCCGGCATTGTATAGAATGCCTAGGCATTCTATAGAATGCCGGCATTTCATACTTTGCCGGTAACAGATATAAGAAAATAGGCAATACTATCTTAGTCTCTCATTTTTTCTCGCCAATTTGGTGAATTATTGTTGTCGTACTGGATTATTAAAGAGTCCAATACATACGAGCTAGTGGCATCGCTTATATTCTTCATCGTTAAACGTGTTAACTAAACTAGAACTTTATCGTGATGTTAAAATTCAATACAGTTATAATGCGATTCTAGTTAAAGCTGCACGAAATTTTGAAATAAATACAAATCTCTCAAAGTGTGCAAAAATAAATAAATAAATAATAAAACCCACCGTGTAAATCGGGTATGCAAATTAAAGACAATGAACTGCAGAAAAGGAGATTGTAAATTTATGCTGAAAATGAGAAGGTGTTCAAAAGTATAAGAAGATTTAAACCCATGTATGTTGTTATAAACATGAAATTTGTTTTTCAAAAAACTAATTTTTTCCCTTGAAAGTTATTCTTTCATATACGTTATTCATGAAATGAATACAAATTTAATTTGCATATGTAATTTTTCATTCTAAAGTAAACTCTAAATAAGAATACAAATATAATTATGATTGTTTACATGTTATCTCCTATTTAACGCTTTTGTTAGACGTTTCCTCACAGTACGTGATGAAATCTTAAAAAAATATTCAAATGAGAAAAAATACTTTCCTTTTTTCAAAACATACGTGAAATTCATCATAAAACGCAACCAGTAAGAATGGAATCTTGTTAAAATAAAATTTGAATGTGAATTTTTCAAATGAACTTACGTAACAAAAAGAATTGTGTAGTTATTGTGGAAACACAAACAGAGAACTGTATTATAAATTCCCCTCGGTATGTAATTGAGAATAATACTAAAATGTAACAGAGTGCATATTTTATTTCACTTAAAATACAAAATTAGCTGTAGTGAAAGAAAATGAAAAATCTTATTTTTTAAATATATTTCAGCATAAGGCACGCGTGAAAGAGAAATATCCTTAAATTTCAGATGTAGTTATTTATTCTATTAATAAAATTTTGTACTGCATGGTTATCAAAACAAGCTTGAAGAGTTCTGATAATTTTAGGTAAATTCTTTTTTTCATGGATTATTTTCATGCTTATTTTTTCCTTATAATTTTAGCCTTAAAAATAAAGTTCACAAAATTGTTTTGATAATACAATAAAAAAAAGAAAAGAAAGAAAAAAAAAACTAAAGAATTGTAATAAGTTTAGTCTTTATCTATCACGTATGTGAAGAAATTTTACCCGTTCCTGGAGGTAACAATTTCTAGCTGAAATGACGTTCGATAGAACGTTATGATGACCAAAAATGCTCGCTAATAAAACGTTTAGACACCCAGCATTTAAAAGTACGTTATTTCTCATAGGTCTGATCTATAAAAACATCTGAAATGATGTTACAGGCAAGCGATAAAGCACATATGAGACATTTTTAATGTACTAGTTCGTCAAAGGCAGCATTGCCACCATAACTAGTCAAGATCATGAGGATGTTTCAATTGATGACAGCCCATATCGTCGATGATTTCAGAAGTTCAAGGAATGAGACAGAAATTTTCAAGATAAAATGAAAAGTGGAAGCATCTCATTTGTGGAGAAGAAGCCATTGATCGAGACATAGAAAGCGCTCCAAGTCCAATCATGCCACAATTAGTTGAATCCTTCAGTGGTCACCGGACATCAGTTGAAAGACGTTTAGAAGTGTTAGGTTGCCTTTAAGATTAATGGAAATCATCAGAATTAAAGAACTGCTATCTGTGTTTCCATATTTTCTTGTAACAGAAACGAGTGATTTTTTAAGCAGATTGGAGCCAGAGATGAGGAAATGTTTCAACTTCTTAAGCCATTTTAATCGCATCAAAATCATCTCAAAAAGATACAAACAATAGTTTTTGAGTATGTGGTGGGATGAGCAGAGAATGTTTTCATTACGGGATCCTGCCGTTACTCAAATCATTAGTGTCGCTTTATGTAGCCAGTTAGAGCTTTCGGAGACAAGCTGTTGACCTTGGAAGGGGTGTTTATTTGATTCACCTTCCTACCGGTCCGCAGCTACGCCGTGCATGCCTTAGACGACTGAGACAAAAGGAGTTCCAATTCAGGCCAGTCGTTAAGGGTTTTATTCCTGTATTTTGTTTGCGACTGGCAGAAGAAAGACCGCTGCATACCCCCTTTCTAGAGAAGAAAATATTTTTTTTTCTGTTTGACTTTCTGAACGATACTGAGAGAAGGTTGTTTTTACAACTAATCTCTGCAATAACTATACATCTCCAGTAGGTTTGAGAGCCATTGGAAAGTTTTTCCATTGACGTTGCGCGCAACATCTTGTTGAGATTGCGGGTCTAGTTGAAGCGTGCATCGTTGCCGTTTTGAATCACTAGTTGTGGTTCTATTGAGAATGTCTTAGTTAGACTCTCTATGGAATGAATGCATAATTAGCCAGTATCGTTTGGCTATGCTACCATCTAGTGTTCAATTTCTGGGTCACCACTTCGGTGACATGCTGTTGGTGATGGAGGGGAGGATGACCCATGGTGATCTTGACTGCTGCTTGAGAGCAGTGCTATTTGAACTGGAAACATTCGGGTCCAAAGTGCACGCCTTAGGCGACTGAGTCGAAAGGACTCCTAGTTCGGGTCAGTCGTTAAAGGTTTTTATTCCTTTCTTCTTTTGTTTGCGACTTGCAGAAGGAGGCCCACTGCAAGTTCAATCCATACAGTGACATCAACTTGAGTAGTGTTTTCCTTTATTAAGTTATTGCGAAATCCCATGCTGCTACTACCTTGCTACCTTTTCCCAAAATATTAGGAGACCTATTATTCTTCTAGTCGGCGCTTACTGATTATTATTCTGATCCCAACTACTGGCTTTTTCTTGTTCATGCATAAACCAACATTTTAAACCAAAAACCATTAATGACTTTGAAAGGTTGGGGTGGCCATGCGGTTCTGGTTGTGAACTCATAGCCGACGTCACTAATGTCGTTAAAGACCTTCCGTGTAGAGGGGCTGATGCAAGTTAAGCTTATTGAGAGTCAGAGTCATCTGGTAGTTTGTAGAAGTTTGGCGAGGGGGTGTCACAGCTCAGATATCTTGACCGAGAATCACGAGACCGTGGTTCAAAATTACGAGGTTTATATTGCCAATTGCCCTCCTATTACCTCAGTATCGAGATAAGCCAAAATCAATTCCAAATTCAATTGATGAGGGAAAAATTGCCCTTCTAAATCTTTTTTCCCCTAATCAGGTACATTACCGTTGTCTCATCTCCTACTTGAAATATACGTGATTGATTTTTCTTAGCTTCTATTTTGAAGCTACATGAGGACTTTTGGCGATTGACCCTGTAATTTTTAACTACGATCGAAGGATGAAGGCGACACCCTTAGCTAGCACCTCATTCTCCAAACTTCACACCATGCCAACGTGACAACTTTGAAACTTAGCAGTTTTAAAATACATCAGCTCCACTATATGAGGTTTTAGTTGCACCAAGACTTCGAAGGAAATATCCAAGATGTTATAAATATAAACTCTTGGATATTTAAGCGAATATGTACAATCTTAAAAAATATAAATTTTGGGTTCCTTGCACTTTTTCATCCCCAGGGCCACTTTTCCTCTTAGGCACATCCTAGGGCGCAAAGGATTTGGGGGGCGCAAAAAATTGGAGGACGAAAAAGGAGAACAAATTAAAATTACAGCGAACATACCACAACCTAGCGAATCATGAGAGAAGAATTTCTTCCCTTAAGAGAGTGAAGCCTGAAATGAGATCTACTATGGAAAACGAAAAGGTTAACAGTTTGATGTCGCTATGCACACAAAATGATATTACAACGGAAATTGCTTACAATGATGTCATTAATGATTTTGCAGTGATCAAAGTTCGAAGAAAACTTTTTTGTACAAGTACAATGACAGTGATTCAACAAAGAATAAGAATGTCTAAAAGTAAAAGATAGGAAAGTGATAAGCGATGAAAAAGATGATTATTAACAAAATGAAAACAGTTCATACATTAATGGGTATACTGTGATTGCAAAAGGTTTTATGAATTTGCAAATGGGAGGGGGGTTCTATGATGTCGTAAAGTAAGAAATAAACATGAGTGACCAAACCACGCAGCTATTCTTTTCTTCTGCCTGCTGGTTGCCAACCAAGGACACGGCGGGTTCATATGTGGTTGATTTTGGAAATACTCTCCAAAGAACAAAAACAAAAGAAAAAGGGAGTTAAGGGAAAATTTCTCCCTAACCCAAAATGGTAAGGTAAGAACTGAAGTAGGGGGAGGATGCCTTGGAAATAGTGGGGTGGGCCGTAACAATTTGAAATGCCTAGGGCGTCGGGGAGGTTAAAAATGGCCCTATTTATCGCCCAATAAGATATGGTAGAGCTTCACACTTACTTACCTGATAGTTCTTTAAGATGAGACAATTAATTGATTTCTTATAATTAATTGATTGTCAAATATTTAATACAGCAAAACATTTGATTCTATGAAAACGACCAGTGTTAAAATAAATTACTCCATTTCTGTATTTTTTTTATTTCAGTACAATTTATGAGACTAACAAAACTTCTTTGATAAATTTGAATAAATTTAATAATTTATAATGTATGTTATTCTTTTAAAGCATCCATTGGAGCACAAAAAGCCTCGAATGAAATTTTGAAAAAATTTACAATCCCTCTTAAAAACTAATCTGATGGATGATTTCAGATCAAATATGCGCGCAGCGAATATTTATTTGTTGACATCGTAAATTATTAAAAATTCTTTCACTAGAAAAACCTTTTAAATTTAAGAAAGGGATATAATAATTATTTCAGTCCTGTAAATTCATTTCTGGAAAATCTTATCTTCGAATTTCGGAAGTACGCCCCCGCACTTAAAACTGAAATACCTCTCGAAATTAAGCAGTAGATTGAAATCAATATTTAAACTCAATTTGTTCTTGAAAACCTAATTCTATTAAGAAGCAAAACAAGAAATGGAACTTTCCAATAAAAATCACTATATTCAAGAGGAGAATAAAAGAGAATAAATATTTTTATGAAGAAAGTAATAAAAGCAAGTGAAGTATTAAATTGAAAATGAGATTGAAGTTATTAAGATGAACACGAGTGAAAAATTATCGAAGTGAATCTGATGAAGAGAGAGTTATTAAAATGAATGAAGGAAATATTGAATTGAAGATGATGGAAAATAATGAGTAAAATGTTGGATTCAATGTAAAACAAAGATTCACAAAGGTTTTATTTAAAGGAGTGAAGAGAAAGATCAAATTTAACTTCAGGTAATATGATAGATAATTTTAGAAAGGATAGGAGATTAATATTGAGATCTTATATTATTTGTGCTCGTGTTTGTATATTTAAATATACTTTTTCCTTTCTCAAGTTTGGTCATTTGCAATAAAACCGTTTCATTGATGAAAACAGTAAGCTTAACTACGCCGAATTTGGAATGAAAAATGTTCGAGAACCTGAACTAAACGCAAAACATATTTTCAGACGGAAAAAGTTCTCAATTTTTATGAAAACTTCCAACATTGTAATTCATGCATCTATTTATATTATAGTGTTCTTAAAATTTCACACAAAATATTCTATATTTTATAAATAATTATTTCTACCTTATAAACACGTATAGAGACATCTCATTTAACATTATGGTATAGGAGAAAAACGCGAAGCACATTTTGTCTCAGAAAAAATGGGTCAACTCAAAGAAAAATGAGTAGTACGCTGAAATATGCTGCTTTTTATAGGATAGTGTAGCCAAAATGTAGTGTTTATGTTGAAACACTTTTTTTATCTGAAAAAACTTCCAAATTTGGATCCTATTCCTTAACATTACACCGAAAGCACAGCCTTAAAGCTACAGTCTCTATTATTACTCAAAGCTAAAAATTACAGTCGGACCTCCATATAATGAACCACCTCTATTTTTTTGAAATTTATTTACTACTTTATTTATTACTTTTTTCTGAAACCAAGAACATTTTACTATATTAAAATGTATCAGGACATTTTTCAAATTATTCTCTTTTTTAGCACATTTTATGGTGTTCAATGACATTGAACTGGTTTCACTGGGTATCTAACTCCCATAGAGCAATAAAACTGCCATAATTTTTCAGACAAAAAATTCAAATAAAATTAACAGATTTTGTCAGTAGTTAAAATTTAAGGACTCAGTGGTAGCGTATGCTTAAAATACCTGGTTATAAAATTTGGTATGTTTAAAGTTACTAGTAGTTTTAAAATTAGAAAATGTCATTAAAAAGTTCATTTTTTTTTTATAAAATTGTTTCTTAAAGTTGAAAGTACATTCTGGATTGGATAATGTTTTTTATATGTAGTTTATATATATAAAAAAAAACTTGTTTTTTGTGGCTTCTAAAGTGTATTAAAAGATGAGCCTCTAATTAGCAAATTTTCATATAACGAACTTTTTGGGGGGATTTAGCGACTTCGTTAAATAGAGATCCGACTGTATTTGATGTCAGTTACATATATGTTAAATCTGCTTATTTAAGTTATCATTCCCAGGTTCGTTTGATTGGTGAAAGAGCAATATTTAGCCAGACAAAGCTGTGGCAACCAGGAGCTGACAATGGATGAGCTCATAGACATGCATAAGCATGATATTGAAGAATTTGAGTCTTTAGATCCAGTTCCATCAGAAGATCGAATAACAGTTGGTAATTTGACAAAAGGCCTCATTTTAAAGTGTTACACAGACTTTAGAATATACATACTCCAACGAAGAGCGTATTTTTTAAAACAAAACAAGGAATAAAAATAATTATTAGTATGCTTGTAGTGTCTGGCTACTGTTGGCGGTAGATTCTTTGAGAATTGGCGACATTCCCGCATTTGCGGCGGAGGGGTTTCTATTTTATGAGAGAAGGGCGTTGGCCTTGCAACGGAACGGACAGAGAAGGAGGGAGTTCCGTTGTCTTTGAGAATGGACTGAAATTGATACTAAAAAAAGATACATCTTGGTTTTGTGTATTGCGCTCATGTTTTTTACTGTATTGAGAAAAAGAGGATTCTGTTCTGTTGACACGACGTGCTGTGTCGGAAAGTAAAAAGTAATAAAGACATTACAATATGCTACTAGGAAATTGTGCGCGAAAATAATCTCTGAACCGGCAGACTACTTGTTAGATTTTATGAAACCTTCTACATCACAATAACTTTAGTTTGCTATTTTGTATTTGTGTGTGTTATCTAATATTTTTTAAAATATTCTATTCAAAATTATTATTTTCTTTCGTTTTCAGCACCATTTAAAATAATTAACATGTATTTATATGCGAAATTGTACCCCGATTTACGTGAAATCAATTTACGCGGTTATAGCTCAGTCCCACCTATCGTGTAGGTTCGGGGTATTACTGTACAGTATTTAACTTCACTAAGTATTCACTAATTAATTTGTCGGTGGACTAATATTGGAGGAGCGTGTGCCAGTATATGTTACCACTCACTTCAAGAAACGATAACTGCATTTGGTAACGTTTTTTGGTTTAATATGATGTCTTTTAATTTAGCTACATTCTAGATCAGGGGTCGACAACCTATGGCACGTGGTACAATTCTCAGTGGCACTTTGCACTACTCTACAAATTTGTTAATTTTTTAAGTGGATGGAAATTGTTAAATTTGGAATGAACCTTATTTGACACACAGGAGACATCATGGACATTTATGGAATTACGAAATAATCTGGGAGATCCGTAAAGATAAATTTACGGAGTTGTTTTGTAAATTATTGAATGTCATTGTTGGAAAGATTTATTTGTTTGAAGAGAGAAAATTGCATGTACTCTGTTTTCCGCTTTAGGCTCAACATATCTAAGTAAAAACTATTCCCTCATATGAAAAGTATTTCGAGTCCGCAAGAAAAAAATTGTTTAACAACTGAATACTCAAAATCGGGTTAAATTGAAAGTTAAATTATACCCCTGATTTTGAGATATGAAAGTAGAGCGGTGCAAGCACTAGGTTTGATTTTTTGCTATTTATTTATTTATTTTTTGAAGAAATATGTTTAAATGATGCAAAATTAATATATAATAAAACTGTCATTATCTATATTATTGATCTCTATTCTCTAGCACTGCATGCATTATCGCGGGAATCGAATTGTTTAAAAATTTTCCTACCGTGTGGCACGCTGAATCCTATTGGTAGATTGGTTTGGCCCGCCATAGCTAAAAGGTTGCCGATCCCTGTTCTAGATCATGCAATACGTAAGTACCCATCTTTTTTGTGAACAGGAGAGTAAAATAAATGATTAGAAACGGGAAAAAAAGCTTATAACAAAGTATTTATAAACATTCAACCAGCAGATCTCCCGGTTGCCAATTAGTCATTGCTTAAAAGAAACATTGCAGTCAGCATCCACTCTTAAGATCAACGACGCCTTTTTCCTGTTCCCTGATCCCTGGAATTATTTCTCAAGCCTCCACAAATCTATTCTCGTCATTTTTTCTTCTCTTTTTTTGGCATTTAATTCGAAAGGCATCTTTCATGTTATTTTTTTCTATCTTCTTCTCCCATCCACTCATTCTCCAGTGTATCAAAATGCATCCGACGTTTCCCGAATTGGTAAGTGAGTGCGAAAAAGTCGGTTTTTGCAGTCGGTTGAGCTCTAAGGACATTTGGCTTCCGTCCAAATCCTGAAGGCTTTACTTCGGTTAAGGAAGATGGGTGATAGAATAGATCCCGAGGGGCTTACGAACGTCACTGATTTTTCTGTTATGCTCTTCAGAGTTAACCGGTTCTGAAGCTTCGAAGAGAATTCCGGATTTTAAAGATAAGAAATGAAGTGAAAAGATAGTAAAATTGAGACTGTTTCTTCCTGGACCTGAACTGGGGTTTTTCCTTAATAACGTGATAAGGTTTCGCTATTGTTATTTATGTGTCTGTGGTTTTTAAAGTGGAGTTTGGTTAAGCTTTGATGAGGGTTTATAGTGTTTATACAATGGTGTTTTAATCTGTTGGCTGAGACTGCTCATTTTTATTATCTTAACAGAATATTGTTTAAAGATTTATTTTTTCCTAAGTATTGAAAGTATGGAGTAAAGAGGCTTGCAGGTATCAGTTTTTCATACAGACTTTTTTCGCTTCTTTATTTTGCAACTCATAATTTTTTTGGACTAAATTTAGTCTTCTTTTATATCTTACTTTGAATTATCTACGTGAATCAATAACACATGCAACATTGTTACCAACAGTTAGTGCAGCCGAGTCATGGTCATAAACACGTGGACGGCATTATTTCTGTTGAGTCGAGTTGAGAGCTCGAGCCCTAGTGGAACTGGTCCGTCGTCAATAGTCTTTACTCACATTATACTTTTGAGCACTAGGATGTAGATTATAGTGTGTGGAGCATTAAGTCCGTACCGTCAATATCCTGAGTTCAGTTTGCATTTAATCTAATCCAGACAATATATTCAGTTGCAATGATAGTTGGGTTTCCCCAACCATCAGTGTACAAGAGTTAGAAGTAAAACTAGCCATAATCAAGACAACGCAATTTATTTATAAGCTTCAAAAATGGCACAAATTCAATAGCCCAAGTTAAGAAATACACCAATTGATAAATGTGGGAGCAGTAGCGAAGTAGAAGAGATAATTGGAGGTATAATAATAAATCGGGTCACTTACACTTAGCCGTCCTAGCATTACACTTTCTTTTATTTGAAGATAATTTCTAAGGTAATCTATATAATCCAAACAAACCGAGTCCAAAGTAACAACTAATTGACCAAATCGTTAATCTCAATATTAGTCAAATAATCTACGAAGTGCTCTCGCCTAGCTTTACGTTACCTTACGTTAATCCTCACTGCAATCCTTTAGCTTCTAACCACTTTCTTTCTTCTCGAATCCGAAATCTAATACTTAAATACACCACATAATTTACATATATAGCGTCTTTTTCTTTGGAAGAAAGTTTTCAATTGAATAATATTTAAAGAAAGTATTTTCCGAAGAGGATTATTAGGAAAAACGCGGATAGACCCGTTACACAGTTATCAAAGATATGAACTAAAAATACAGTTAAAAAATTCAGATAGATACTAAGAATACAGCTAAGTTATCATTTATTAAGATACATATTAAGAATGAGAGAGTACGGAGTTATTTATTAAAGAAATAACTCTGTAGTATGTACGTATTTGATAAAATCGATGGTATTTGCGCAATATTTGTACATTTCTTTCATAATACTTATCCCTTTAGGACCCAGCTCGTCGATTGTGCAGGTTAGACCTTCTTATCCCTTTAAGAACCGAAATATTTTTATCTTTAAATATATTACATTCTTCTGGTATTTAACGCTACAGTGACCCCAATGAAACTGGAAAAAGTAACTAAAAAAACTTTTGCTGCTCTCGCTAGAACGTGGAGTGCTCCAGCACGAACGTGAGGGTTCAGTTTTAAGGTATCTAACTATTTGCGGCAACATTTTTTTTTTAAAGTGAGATATGGTGATTTTTTCTTGTTTTTAGATTTGTTTAGTACATTTTAAGAAAAATATGCTAAAATTATGAAGAGAAAGACAAATTTTGCTTACTAAAAGGGGGGGGGGGAAAGATTGGTAAAAATTTATAAAAAATAACATAAACGTTACCCATTCTGTACCAAAAGTTTATAGAGACATTTTCAATTTTTCATGTCTGAAGTGTTGCTATGTTATTAATTTTTGAAATGACCTTCAGGATAAGAGATATTTAAATTTTTACAAAAACTAAAGCAATTTGTCTTAGATATATGAAATTGCTTAAAAAAACAGTGATTATATTAACATAAGAGACTGTAAATTTTGTAATAAAACATTAATTGATGAATGTGAAGGTTTAAACACTTCTACTATTATGCAGAACATACTCAAAAAATTCAGTTAATTAGTTTAAAAACTTTTTGAGCAACCGCTGTCCCCGTTGAGCATTTTCAAAAAAATATATTTCAAGTAAAACGCGTTTTAAAGTATGACATCTTGCTTAAAGTATAATGGGCATCTGCTTTTACTAAAACACTTGTAGTTTTCGTTCTAGTGAACGGAAAACAATAAACTTGGTATTTTCATAGAGCTAATAAGATGGTCTATAAAATAAAATCATGAAATGAATTCGACAATTTTTGGCAAAAATTCACAATTTTAGGGTAGTCGGGTAGCTTAAGAAGGCTTACATGGAAGTTTTTTTTTAATGCTTGAGAGCAAGAAAGAACGAATTGTGAATTTATAAAATTTTTATTCTCAATGTATTCAATTTATTATATTTTTACCATTCAACATTATTGCATTTCAAGTGGCCACAATACTCAGGTAGTCATATCTAGCTCACGGCCAGCATTGTTGTCGTCGAGTCACGAGTTCGAGTACTGATCCTACTAAGGACCTCAGTATAGCGGATCTTATGAGGTTTAATTCTGTCGAAGTTCAAATTGGATTGAAGCTTCGAAAAAGAGTTGCCTGCTCAGATACCGACATTGCCTCTTAACCGTTTTTAAAAATTATAAAATGTGTCTCAATATTTTTTGTATTGTTTCCCAGCATGATGTTAATGAGCAAAAAATATTTATTCAAAAGAAATTCAGATTAAAAAGAACAAGGTATTTCTATTTTATTATATCGATCATATTAACCTCCCATCGTTTCTGCGCTTGAGCTGAAAAAAATTCCCGTGCATGTTCCTTCTATTTTAGCCCTTCAACAAATAAAGGAGCAAAGATTTAAAAAATTAAATACAAAATCAATTTTCTCGATTGAAATAAATTTAAGATCTAATAACTAGATTTTTCAGGTGGTCCAAATGCTTACTTATTTACTTACTCTTACCGAGTTCATCCAAAAAGTTTTGAGCTGCGAACGGTCACAACGTTGTAGTAGTTTTGAAAATCGTGACAAATGATACTTCTTTACGTAGACTATACCACATAGATTCGAATTAGTACAAATCTATAAATGCTGCCATGCGGTTCCGTGATGTTTTTTGTTTTTGTTATTTTTCTAAGCCCCACAGATTTTCCGGTGAGTATCAAACCGCATTTTTGCGTTCTTTAGCACCCTGTTTCATTGAAAGAAAATCTAAATTTTAATATTTTCACAACACAGTAAAATAATTATAATATTAGTATTTATGAAGACTGCGATTATTTTTGAGAATACGGGATCAAGATTACAGTGTTTGAGTATGCGTAGAATTAGTTTTCTACTGTTGGCTGCATATCATGGCATATGGAGACGTGTTTTTTTTCTTTGATGAAATTAGTCGATGGTATAATACGTAATTCCAATGAACAATTATTTATTTTAAAACTTGTTTCAATTTGTTCACCTATTTAATCAGATTCTTTATTACTTTTTGCAGTTCATCGAAGATGTCTTTTGGAATTTTGATTTTATGAACCTAAGTATATTTTTTTCACGTTTATATATTTTTATTGCGTAGATATTTGAGAAGCACAAATATCTAAATTAAATATACATTTTAATATAGCTAATTGAATCATTCTACAATTGAACAGTTAGATCGTTCTTCATATTTTGGAACTACCGCTAAATAATAATAACAACACATTAACAGTAACAATCTCTTTACAAGTATAGGAGTATCTGTATATATGTAGGAAAAAAACGACTCATTCACTCATCACAAGATCTCGGACTTATTAAGCATTACAGACTTGAAATTTGGCAGTGATGTTTATAAATTGGTAGAAATCGACGGGTTTTATGGCAAGTCGACTTAAAAGGGGAGGGAGCAGCAGGAGCGTTATAAACCCCATTTTTAAACCAAGGTATTTGAAATTATATAGACATGTTTCTTTAGTAGATAAGAGATTTGATAAGATCGGGTCAAACAGAAATCGAGTCCCAAGAGGAATGGGACATTATAGACTAAAGTTCGTGTTTTGAACTTTTAGATCTACCAACTTGAGATTTGTCAGGCATGTTTCTTTTGCCGTTTAGAGATTCACTAAGTGCAGGTTTTACGGAAATCAATCCCAAAGGAAAAGTCATTTAAAGATAAATGAATTTTTGTTGTAGAGTTTCAGGTACTAACCTTTTTAAATCAAGAGGAAAGGGCTATACAAATTTTTTTGAATGTAGTAGAAAGTTTAATGAAAGGACTTAGACATCAATAATTTAAAGACAACATAAAATGCATCGTGAGATACCATTGAAAACGGGTGAGTAACAGTGAGTAATAATAACGATAAATAAGATTTATATCACATAAACAAGGAAACTTAGACAAAAAAGCATATTTTCGAAGGAAAAATTGAAAAAAAGGCATTAAATTTTTTTAAAAAGAAAGACATTCGAATAATTTATATAAAAAGAAATAAAATAAGTCCTCAAATATTTATTATAGAGCAAATTAAATGTAGAAATATATTAGTCCTGAAACGAAACTAATAAATGCTTGTTAATTAGTTTTTATAAAGCAACAAGCCGGATGGGTGGCATAGTTGGTTAGTAGCTGCAACTGCTTGGTCTTCTGCACCTATGGTTGCGGGTTCGACCCCGACCCAAGTCGGTGGATTTTCATGATGCAGAAAATCGACAGGGCCATATCGTATGATTATACGGCATGTTAAAGATTCCTTGAGTGTCTGTTTGGCTTGCGTATTCTCGGCAAAACTAAATCTAGTACAGGTTCGCATCGTCAAGAGCTCAGGTGCCTCCCTCTGGTGCGGAAACTGGGTGTCAACATTACTTGCGCTGATTGGTATCGCCGATATAGTGCTGCGCTAAACAGTGATACCAGCTCCAGGGGAATGTACTAGGCCTGCAAAGGTTAAAAGTCCAATGCGCAGCTTCATTAGGAAAAATAAATAATAAAGCAACAAAAATGCGAATCAGAAGGTGATTTCAGATTTCTCTTAGTATTTTCATTTCTACAATCATTCAATTAACATTCTTATGTTGCAAAAAAAGGAAGAAAAAAAAAAACTCTCGAAAAATAAGTTAAATTAATTATTTCTCACACAAATATAGTACATATATGAAATATCTGTAGAACTACAGATACTGTTAAGCAATATAATCTAAAAATAACATCTAATATAATTTTATATTAGATTATAACATTTTAGTACAGCTCTGTTTCCATAAATTTAATCTAAAATAAACATTTCTTTGAACATCATTTTTATCTAGAACAGAAATTCAGCAGCATACGTTCTCGTAGTTTAAATTCTCAAAGTTTTATTTCCTCACAAAGCGAAACCCACAATTTCCTTTCAGAACCCGGATTCTAGTGGTGTGGAGAGCACATAATATTCCATATCCTCAGTATACTGTATTCCTTCTGCATTTGATGTAAACCGGACGAAATGTTTAGATGGAGTAGATATAAACTGGAAATACCTAAGGAAAATTCAGACAGAGAGCATTCTATCTCTCTCTACATATACCATTAAATTTTATGTATGTGTGCTTGGAACCGTTGTGATATAGAAAGGAACTTTGCGAAAGCATTGTTCAATGTAATAATATAATAGTTTTCGCACCCGAGTACTCCTTAATCTTTAATGACAAATAAAATAAAAATCCTTATAGAAAAAACAATATTAATCTCTGAGATTATTAATATTATATGTACAGGGTGTCTGGGCACGGGATTAAAGTATCCAAAAGTAATGGCTTATTATTACGGAAAAACCCATCAGAACGTAACAAACTGCTCTTTCGTGTTTTTTTAAAACCCTCCGAGATTTTTTGGGTCTAGTCCAGGGGTCGGCAACCTGCGGCTCGCGAGCCACATGTGGCTCTTTGGATGTGAAGCTGCGGCTCTTTAGTTCCATACGCAAGTATCATTTATTTTATGAAAAAAAAACATTTAAAAACCGTTCTGAATCATATCGTTCGTCAAATCATTCTGAATATTTTTGCTGGTGGAAGATACTCAACTTTCTTCTGCCTTACCACTTGCTATAGATGAGTCTTGCAACATAAGAGACACGGCACAAGTTGCCCTTTTTGTCAGGTATATGTCTTCCCAAGGTCCAAAAGAAGAACTTCTAGGATTACTACTGCTCTCGGCACCAACTAGAAGGGAATGCCGCTCAAAAATGTCTTGAAGACAATAAGATCGATTTAAATAAAATCGTTTCAATAACAACTGATGAAGCCAGAAGTATGGCAGGAAAAAATAAAGGGGCAACAACGATTCTTCATAGCAAAATAAACCACAAAATTCTTACGTTTCACTGCATAATACACCAAGAAGCGCTTCGTACCCAAACATTTCCGGCCGAGATAGTTGAGGTTGTAAATTTAGTAATCAAGATTGTCAACAGCATCTTGTCAAAAGCACTCTACCATCGTCAGTTTAAGGAATTCTTAAGCGAAATGGATACTCAGTATTCCGACCTCTTTCTTCACAATAAAGTGGGATGGCTTTCCAAAGGTAAGGTGTTGAAACGTTTTGCTTTGTGCTTGAATGTGTGAAATAAATACATTCCTCAATGAAAGAGACATTAATCGCTCTGAATTAGAGAACGACAAATGGTTGCAAAAAGTTTACTTTATGATGGATATCACAGCGAAATTAAATGAGCTGAATCTAAAACTGCAAAGAAAGGGAAACCCAGCTTGTGTTTTGGTAGAAGAATTGGTTTGTTTTGAAGTAAAATTTATTCTTTTTGCAGAAGATATTTAGAGCGGTAAACTACTTCATTTATATTTCTGATGCAATATCGCGATAAAACCAGTGCAACTGTTGACACGAATTACTTCAGCGCAGTTATAAAAAAATTAAAGATGAATTCACTGACAGATTTGAGAAATTCAAAACCAACAAAACCACTCTAGCATTCATAATAAATCCTCTCAGCACAAATAGTAACGAAATCCACATTGAGCCATTTAGAATTGATACTGGCAAAATACTAGAAATGCAATTGATCGATTTAAAAAGTAAAGCTTTGTGGGGTGGAAAATTTACAGAGTTGGAAGTCCAGAAATGTATGTACGTAACGCAACAAAAGTGGACAGCTTTAAAAGAAATGCCGCGAGTTGAGCCACTTATATTCGACGCATTGAATAGTTTTCAAGATTGCTACAGTGAGGTGAAGAAGTAGGCATTTGGAGTGCTGACTATCTTCGGATCGACATATTCGTGCGAGCAAGCGTTCTATTGCATGAATGTAATTAAAAGTAAAGCAAGAAGCCAACAAACAAATGAAAATTTAGATTCGTGTTTGAAACTTAAAACAACAAGTTACGAGCCAAATTTATCCAAACTTTCTAAAACCATGCAAAGTCATGTCTCCTATTGAATTGATTGCTTAATTGTTTGTTATTAAAGTACATGTTAGTGTTGTAAGTAAATGGTTAATTGTTTTAATTTTTTACTTAAATAATAAATAATTATTTAATATAATGTCATATATATATATTGTCTAATTTGTTGTGAAAAACACTATTTATATATGAATAAATAGATTAGTTGTTTTTTTAATCAAGAAACTTTATTTATGAAAGTACTATTTGTTGTTGCCAAGAAAAATTTTTGTGGCTCTTTAAAAACTTTGAAATTTTGTAAATTGTAATTTTTAACTCGTCGGACTCAAAAGGTTGCCGACCCCTGGTCTAATCCAATCGGCCACACGTGCGCTCACGATAAACTTTTAACGCTGACTTCATTAGTAAAGATGTGGACGCCATAGAAAGAGGTGCAGTGCGTACTTTGGTTAACGAAATTTAAATCAGTCACGCGTGTACAGCGACGTGTTCGAACAGAATGGAATGTTGAATCTTGGTATATCTTACACTATTAAAATTCGAAGGTAAACAAACGTATCTATCTATCTATCTATCTATCTATCTATCTATCTATCTATCTATCTATGTGCGTCTATCTTCTCACGAACAGCACCACGCAGAAAGTCGCGGAAGGTACCAAAAGATCGGGAATTTTCCGGGGAAGCCGTATTGCCTATTTATATTCCGATATTGTAATTAGTTAAAAAGATATTAATTAAAAACCTTAAAACGCCTAATTGTTTTACTCCTGCCGGTTGTTTACTTGGCGGAACTTCCCTTCCGTTTCGGCCGAGCGGTAATCTTACGTTTTCCACCATATTAAAATTGTCATCTAATTTTCGATGTCAAAATTAGACAAAAAATAATTACAGAATCGGAAAGATCATTTATTTCGCCACGACACGGTATAATTTGTTTTGTAAAATAACGATATTTTCTATTTTTTTCGAATTTTTTAAAATAGTGTTAAAACTGATGCGTTTTTATGAAAATTATTTCTAAATCGTTGGGTATGAATTACTTTTCGTGTTATTAAATCAATATTCTACACTAATTAACTTCAAGCCTTTCTCTTTTAGATCCATTCATTTAAAAAATAAAATTCCCCAAACTTGTTTTTTAAAGAATTTTTAAAAAGTAGTCTTAATTTTTACTTCACATTGAATAACTTCGTCATTTATGAAGATAATCTCACAAAACCTTTTTTCCGTGTGTACAGTAATATTATCCGTAACATATACGAAGATTGAAAAAATTGCTTCAAAATTACGGATTTAAAAAAAAAATTGTGATTTTCGTAAACTTATGTTTTTCTGAGAAATAAATTAAAAAGTAGTAATTTGTACATTTTTTATTTCAAAGTACGTTATTTTTGCAAATAGTTGGTGATGTTTGAGAGCATTAACGTAAAAATTATGCCCTTAAAATGAAGGTAATGATTTTTAAAATAATTCAAAATACGCGATTTTACATTTAGCCAAACATTGGCGTCGAGAATTAGCTTTGCGCCAAAGACATTTCACCTGTTTCGCCTTCGACCGCATCTAACTCAAGGGTTACACTAAAAAAATTCTGCCTTGAACAGGGGGAAATCAGTAACTTTGGCGAGTAAAAAAAAAAAATGCGAGTGAAAAAATTACTTTTTTGTCCACCCATTCATTATTGTTGCCTATTTTCTTTTTTCGCTACGGGTCCCGGTAGCACAGTCGGTAGCGCTTCGCTTCTCTCATTTACACCGTAAAGCAGATCGTGTCTCTGCGAGTTCGAATCGTGGATGATCTCTTTTTTTTTCATTTCTGCTAATTTTTCCCACGTAAATAACATTTACTGATAAATACTTATTTTAACATGATCCTCTGTTATTTTAATGTACTTTTCATTTTTTTTTTTTTTTTTTGCCTTCAGAAAGGTTTTTTTCTGATTTTTAATCATTCAAAGTAATTTCTATCTTTTTCAACAATTCGATTTTGTTCATTTCTGCTTATTTTTCCCACCCGTAAATTAATTCTCTCTTCTTCAATGATTGAATTCACTTGCTGCATCCCCACTGATCTGAAATTTACTTCATTTTCAGTGCTGCCATTATGTAAGCAAATGGTATGTCACAATTAATTGCTAAATGAGCATTTTTAATCAATTTTATTAAAAATAATTAATAAGTTAGTTTTGTATAATATAATTTTTTTCGCAGATACGTGTTTAAATAATTTTAACACAGAGTGGAATGAAAAACTATAAAATTAAAATTTAAAAAATTAAATGTTTTTATCAAATAGTATTATTTTCTTTTTGAATGTTTTTTTCAGTGAATGTTAGCATATAACTAGGTTTTCCCCCAAAAGTGGATTTTTAACACTTATATATGTTTAATCAAACATCCAAACGTTTCAAGAGCTATCTGTAGAATTTTTTTTATTAGTATTTATTGATAATGGATTTAAATTAATATATTTTTTAAAATTAAAATGCATTCAATGCATTTCTGAGATTCATTTAAAATATTTATCAGTATCGAAATTTTTGTTCTCTTTCATAAAACTTATAGTTTACTTTAAAATAATGCGTAATTGCATGAAACTTTTTTCCCTCTCTGTGTCGAATATTTCAAAAAATTCTCACAATTTTACTTCAAGAATTAAAATAGTAGTGAAATTTTGTAATTTTTAAAATTTATACTTTCTGTTCTTTTTTCAGCATATAACTATTTTTAAAAATGCTACAGTTTCGTTTCCGGGAAAAAACTATCTTTCTTTAAAAAATTTTATAGAAAAAATCAACTTTTTTTTTTACAAAACAATGCTGTTTTGCATATTTTATGATTTTTTCTCATATGAATCAATATCGTTGCGTTTATATAAAAATGATTTTTAAAACTTTCAGAATCAGTGATTTAAAAAATAAAAAGCCGAAAACTTTTTTGAACGAATTGTAATAAAACACTCAAAATACTTAAATCAATCATTTAATAATTTCTTCATTGAAAAAAAAATGCATGAAATTTTTTTCCCGTGTGTCGATTTCGCTTAAAAATTACGGATTTTAAAGATTTTTTTTGTGATTTTCGTAAAATAAAGTTTTTGCGAGAAATAATACAAGCATTATTTTTGTAACCTTTTTTCTTTAAAAATTTTTGTTGTTTCCAATCAATTGTGAAAACTTGGAATTTTCAATTAAAAATTGAGCCCTCAAAAATAATGAAAACTTCAAAGACATTCTAAAGGCTTTGCGCATGCACGAGAATCATTATTATTTTTTTTCCCCTTCTGTTTAACGCTCAGTGGCCAAGGTCAAACTTGCTGTTCTTGGCATAAGTGAATGAGTGGAATAAAAAATACTGTAAAAAAAATATAATTCTGAAACATATATTAGTCTCACAGACAGTATTATCTTCTTTTTGAATGATTTTGTGCAGTGAATGTAAATAAATTTCCAGGCTTTTTCATTCTTATATATTTTTAATCTAACATTCAAAAACAACGAAATGAAAAAATGAATAGTCCTTTCGATAATTAACGGTGAGAATTTTTGTATTTATTTTTTTAGAAAATGGATTTAAAATAATAGATATTTTACGAAACTAAAGCAATATTTAATTTTTTTTATTATTATTTATAGATAATGGAATTAAATTAATATATTTTTTTAAAATCAAAGGAATGTTTCTATTATTTCCTTATTAAATTAATTATTTGTTAATAAAAAGTATATCGCCTATTATTTTGGATAAAAATACGTTCTAGAGAGACATTTTTAAGCTAACTGTAAGTAGCGATTGATTGATTAATGAAAACCTGAAAATTATTTAATTATTTTAGATTCCTAGAAATTATCTATTATTAAAAAATGGTGACTTTTTTTACTCAAGCATCAAAATAGTTTTCTTTTTATTGTTTAAATTTATTATTTTTTCACTAAAGCAATATTGTTTTTGATATGTCATGAATAGAAACTTGAAGATAAATCTTATATCTGAGGGGAGAGTCAGGGGGAAAATAATTCTACACTCAAAAAAGCCACTGTAACACCGTGCTGTAGAAAGAGAACTGAAACCTGTCTGACATTAGTAAGATCTGGAAGATATATATTTTTTTTAAAAAAAAAAGGGAATTGTAGTGACGTTAATATAAAGGAATCACACATATACCAGGAACTTTGATAAAGGAAGGTGAATTTCCATGGCAGTATGTTATGCATTCGAAACAAATTTTAATAAAACACTCAAAATACTTAAAACAATCATTTAATAATTTCTCCTTTTATAAAGATAATTGCATGACACATTTTTCCCGTGTGTCGAATATTTCAAAAAATCCTCACAATTTACTTCAATATTTAAAATAGTAGTGAAATTTTGAAATTTGAAAATTTCTACTTTTTTGTCTTTTTTCAACATACAACTATATTTAAAAAGGCTACATTTTCCCCTGTTTGCCTATTCGAGAATTTTGGTGACGGACCTCGAAATTTTCAACTATTCTCAAGTGACGAGGATGACACCTGAGCTTTCACCCATCTTTAATAATTACCACACCACACCAACGCAAGAACAAATTTCGAAAAAGGGAGTTTTTATGACATTGTTAAAGAAATCACTCACATCGCACGCACACACACACACACACACACACACACACAGGTGCTATCGGCCTGAGGGAAACACGAAATTTTTCCATGAGGGTGAAGTTATTCACTCGGTAAAAGCCCGTGCAACGCCGGGCTAAGCGGAGAGGAAAGAAACAAAGAAATAAAAGTAATTTCGGAAAATAATATTGGAAGTGCTGAATTTGTGAAGATTGAGTGAATATTAACGTCCCACTGTTCAGCTACACGAGGCCTTTTGGGGACGGTCCACGTAATTTTGAACCATAGTCATGTGACGCGGACGACACCTGAGCTGACATCCCCTCTATTAACTACCACACCACACCAACGGGAGGACGTTTGAGCTCTCGATAGATTTTACGTGCATCGCTCCCTTACACTGCGGGTCTTCAGTGGTACTAGGATCGAGAATTTGTGAAGAGAAGGGAAAATGTTAAGCAACAAAGCCATGACACGCACTCACGGGACATGCACTCACATCGTACGCGTCAAACCCCACAAAAGTGTTGGCGTTAGAATAAAAGGAGGAAATTAACATGGGGATTAAGTTATACCCTCGGTATAAGCCCGTGCAACGCCGGGCCATGAAAGCTAGTCTATCTATAAATGGCGAATGTCCTTAAGTTCTTGTGATAGAAGACACTGATCGTGTGCGTGATTTATTTTATAGGAGTCCTTATAAGTCATTTAGGCAAGCCAGTAACATTATATATATATATATATATATAGGTAAATCGATAATCTCTTATACCAGTGGAAGAAATTGAAATAATTTTTTTGGATATGGATGAAGAGACTGAAAATATAAAATGGAATTAAACGTTCATATTTCGACAACATAATTAAACCTTAAAAGCTGCCTAAGCTCAATGTTTTCCACATAATGGGGAAGCCACATTTTGAAAAAAGACAAAACTTCGAATGAGATTAATATATTACGTTATGCAAAAAAAAGTTTGGAAAACAGCAATTTCTGTGAAATGCTGCAAATAAATTTTAAAAGTTTATATAAAGAAAGAAATAGGGATCGTTATATTTATCAAAAGTTAATTTATCCAAAGTTAGATAGAGTTAGATTTATATTTTTATCGAAAGAAGTATCCTAGCATCGTTATACAAACAAACGATAACTGACTCAGTTGGTTCAGTGCAGTAGTTATGCTAAATTTATTTTTAAAAAACGTATATTAGGCATCAAGTAGTTAATAATTTCAATTTATTAATCTTAGGTTACATATTATATCATTTTGAATAAAGAAATGTTTTTGATTCAAAGATAAGAAATAAACTATTTAATAATTGTGGAAAAAAATAAAACCCTACAATAAACCGAATTTTTGAACGCATTAATGGAAAGACGAAGATATAAACAAAATGTTCTTACAAAAATGAGTAAAATTTTTAAAAATTTAAGTTACTTTTTTCTGAATTGTTAGAAGTATTCTTACGATTCTCAAGAGATTAGGAGGGCTTTAATCAACACTTTAGTATTTAGTGGAGCTAAATCAAAAATTATTTAAATACAATTTAAGATCTATTATATTTAGAAATATAGGTTATTTATTCAAACTTATATTTTTCCAATTAAACAGTAAAATAAATCCTAACATTTTTCTTCAATGTGTAGAAGGAGTTTTATTATTGTATTGTCATTATAAACACAAATGTATTCATATATTCTTCCAATTATTTTGCATTATTTATCTTTGAGTAGCTTGTTTTAAAAGTAATTGAAACACTTTTGTGTAAAAATCGTTTGCGGCTCAAAAATATACGGATTTCGTAAATGTAAAGATATTGTCTGCGGATAAATATTATTACTATTTGTTATGCATGTTTAGAAATATGTATCGACAATTAGAATTTATTCTGTTTTTTACAGTTTTATTATAAATTAGTTCATCTTAAGCCTGAAATAAAAATTTAACATCAGTTTGTTTCGTCCTATGTTCGTGTATGATTATTTTATGGAAAAATGTTGTAAAACCGATTTGGAAGGTAAATACATTTTAAATAAGTGTATTAAATGTATTTATGTGAATTATTAAAAGTGTATTGTGAGTTTTAATAGAGGTGTTTGAGTTTTTTCGTCGTGAATTATATTAATTTCATTTATAAATGTATTGCAAAGCATAAATGATAATTTAAAAATTATTGCAGCAGTTTGTATTATCAATTGATTGTCTTACAGCTGAAACTGTATTGTGTGGAATTTTAGTTATAAATAATGCTTGTGATTTATATATAACATTAATAAAGCAGGAGAATTAGTACAGATACTTAAAGTTGAAGGTCATGAAGAGGTAAAAATTGTAATTCGTTAGATTCATGAAGTAATTTTTTCGTCTGTATAGTTATTTTATAAATACTCTTCTAGAACGAACTGAGTTGGTATTAACATTAGAAAGAATGGTTATACATATTGTAATATATTGTTCTTCTTATAATAAAATCAAAAAATAATGTCAGGATATATTATAAGCTAGCAAATAATTCTGTTATAATTAATTTATTAACTTGTGATGAACATGTTAAGTGATGAAAATTAATTTCCGTATTTTGTTTAAGTATTATTTTAATAAGCTAAGTAAATAAAATGCTTTAATGTGACACGATACCATTTAAACATTTTTTTCTTATTCGTATTTGGAGTTAAGTTTTAACTGAATTTAAATTAATAATATGATCATTTTGTATGGTTAACAAGGTAATAATCCTCCATAAATTTATTTCCAATTTATTGCATAATGTTTTCAAAAGTTAAAATTTTTAAAAAGTTTTTTTTTTTAAGTTTCCTTTTTCAAAATATGAATAGATTTTTATACAAAAAGACTTTTGAAAGCAAACATACTGCATAAAACTGATACAATTGAGTTTTTTTATTGTTTTTTTCATTCTTAAATATGTAAAAAAAATTCCAAAACTCGTTAGCTTTGAAATTTTTAGGTAAAATTACTGCTTTTCTTAGAGCTAATTCCATGAACAATTCCATAAAATTTATATTTTTGAATATTTAAAAAAAAACTACTGCGATTTCTATAGTTTAAGTTCTCAGGGTTTCTAAAAATAGTGCAAACAATTTAAAATTTCAATTCCATGAATAGCATAGTATAAAATTCATCGAATAATTAGAAACTTTTACGAAATGTTAATTAAATTATATTTAAAGCTGCTTACCATAAAAATAGGAAAAAGATTCAACAATCAAAATATATACAAAAGCGAAAGATCAATATTTCATAAAATTTTATCTAACAATCACAAAAAATACACATACCTGGAGCCCTTTCACAATTTTGCAAAATAATGTTTTTTTCTAAGAAACGAATTCATGCAAAAGAACTTAATAGAAAAAGTATTCTTTTTATAAAAAATTGTAGAAAATAGTTTATTTCAATTTTTTTTATTTTTTCGAAAGAAATATGGAAAACAAATTTTAAAAACTATTACGCTTTTTCTAGCACTATGCTTCAATTCGTTAAAAAATTCTCTTTACTGTTTTGTTTGTTGTTATTCGTTCCCTTTTTCAACAAAAAAAGGAGAAATATTTTTTATATCCCATATTATAATATAAAAAATGCTGCGCTCCATTAGTTTGAAGATTAAAATCAGAGCTTTTCTTACATCCTTTTAATTTAATGATTGAAAAATTTGAAATATTATAGAGAGAGCTAGATGCATGCAATAATTTGCGTTAATCTTCTCTTGAGAGATTTTTATCCCTAATAGTCTCGAGACCTTTAAGACTTCGCGTTATAATTAATTTCTAGTTCACCTGACTAACGGAAAGTAACCACAACTTTCTTCCCAAAACTAGAAGTTAAGCGCTTATAAGTTAAAGAGGAGTATCTAGACCAAACAAAAATAATTGTGCCAGAAATCATATGATTTTAATAGCTTCCGGTTAACCATCACTACAAATAGACGAGATTTCTAGATAAAAAAGAAGGCTGCTTTTGAGAACATCATGTAAACCTCGGGTCAGGGGCGTAGCTACGCCATATTAGCCGTATCAATGATACGGGGGCCACAAGCTACAGGGGCCCCAACATGTGTTATGATTGTGCCGGAAATCATATGATTTTAATAGCTTCCGGTTAACCATCACTATAAGAAGACGAGATTTCTAGATAAAAAAAAGGCTGTTTTTGAGAGCATCATGTAAACCGCGGGTCAGGGGCGTAGCTACGCCGCATCAGCCGTATCAATCATACGGTGTCCACAAGATATAGGGGCCCACATGGGTATTTACAGTTCCCCTAACCTAAAAAAAGGGTTGTGTAGGAATTTTGATACGGGGCCCACTCAGACTTAGGTACGCCAGTGCGGCGGGAGTTAAAGCTTTGTGTGAAGCTAATTGTTTTACTTTTGCAAGTGTTTATTCTGCATTGGAAAATAACATTGATTTTAAAACAGCATTTTGTCTCCTTATCAATTATTTCAACACAGCAAATGAATTGATTCGGCCAACAAAAAGTCTTCATTCAATCCCAAATCTTACACACACGCACGAATGCACATACACACAAAAGCGTTCTTCCAACGTTCAGCAGCTTTTGAATCCCAGCTTTTTAGATCTTCCACGAAACCGGAAGCTCTGAGAACGATATGATTTCGGTTAGTGAATACCGTGATGGGTCAGAATAAGTGGCTAGTGTAAAATATTGCATCATCTTATTTTAAAATGTGCCAACGTGGCAGTTTTTGAAGATATAAATTTGTGGTTAAAATACTATACTCGAAGTTAGGAGAGTAAACTAAAAATAAACTTATTACGTCTGTTTTTAAATTAAACAAAATCTTTCGATTGAAAATGTAAATGGTGAATTATCACATAATAAATACTGGTATTCAAAATTAAGAGAAGTTTTAGACTTTGTCGATTATCTCCAGAACTATACTGGACAGATTTTAATGAAATTTGGTATGCATATAGGGCTGATATAATGCAAAAAAAATAACCATTCAGAAGTTGAAATGCACATGCGTGATTATGCGTAACACTCATCGAAGATGGAAGGTATGAAACAGCAGTTGCAGAATGTAACCAAAAAAAATTGCTTAATGGCCCCTCTTTCAGATAAACCGGCCTTGCACTGTAATTTTATACCGGTAATAAGGAAATTTATGACTTCCCGAGGAAATTAATCCGACTCGTTCAGCAACTCTGGTTTCAGGCCCTGCACGGGTTTCGGAGGGGAGTTGCGAGTTGCTGTTGCCCTCTCCAGTGCGTCCCAGGCATGCTATATACGGATGAGGCATGGAGATTTAACTAGCCAATCCATTTGGCGAATAACCTCACTTTCCAGAAAATCGTCGACCAAATGAGATGTATGTGCCTTGCGTTGTCATCCATTAAAATACAAGATATCAATCATTGGCATGGCCAAGTAATTTTAGCGCGTTTTTCACATATTATATTTTACAATAATGCAACTAATGAACTTTTTACTAACAAAAGTAGTATACTGTACCACTCCTCTAAATGTACTACTATTGAGCTGAAAATAAATAATGGCACAAATCTGTATCAGCACTGTAAAAAAGCAACTAGCGAAATTCAGGAAAATTTGTAGGAAAATTCGGGAAAACTATGGGAAAATTTAAATATGACTCGGCTCATCTAGGACACAAATGCGACTAAATGCCGAAAACCCGAGGTCAATTGGTTGCTTATTGGCTGAGAAAAAGGTACGACAAAATACGGAACGAAGACGAAATTTGCGTCCTAATAGCGCTTTTGTTCCACTACGTGAAAAACGTGCTAAAAATCAGGGTTAGCAGCACCCGTGGAAAGGCGAACATAGGGCTCCAAGACTTCATCTCTATTTATCACAGCAGTTACAGTATCTTTTTCAAAGACACGAAGGTTTGTGCCGCCATCGTGATGCCTTCCTAGAACATCAATCATCCGCTATCGTAATGGTCGATTTTTCGGACATTAAAGGGCAGGTCCCTGGTTCTTTCCGTATAGAAGTAAGCGAGATTCTATGTATATTGTATGTTTATGTATGTTTATATATGTGTATATGTATCGTTATATATTTATGCAATTGCTAACTTTATATCATTCAAACAAATACATCAATGAATAATTGTTACAATTAAACTTTAAAGCTGTATATAACATAGTAAAATTTTTTAAATATTTAAACTACAAAGGCCAAACAAATTATAATCCTTGAGTAAACTTTTCTCTAGAACACGCAAGATTTATCGGGTATGAGTCCCTTCAACCACACAGAATGAAGAAATAACACCTAAGCTTGTAACGAATCTATTCGCGTCCTGCCCTGAACCCTTTTGGGAAATATTTGGGCTATGAAAATCAACAACCCTTTTCTGAAGAAACCGTGATGTGCAGATTAAGTCTATTATATATAGTTCAGGCTTGCTTGCTAGGAGTTAGATAAAGTGAGATAAAAGTTGGAGAGATAGATTTAAGAGTGTTAGTGAGTCAGTGTGATAGAAGAGAGGTAGAAAGTTAGATAAGGAGATATATAGTTATATAGAGGAAAATTGCTAATTAGTTGAAGTTACCAAGAGATTGAAACATTACGATGTAGAAGATAAGAAAGTCATCTACAGTTCAGGTATCAGTCATATTTATAGCACGTTTTTATGTTTAAATTATTAAAGAGATTTACATGACAATTAGTCACATAACTACAGTTTAAATCAAATATTAAGGTAGAAGATTAATTAATAAAAGTAGATCAATTTATTAGAAGTATTCTCCGAGTACACGACTCTCGTCACTTAACTTCTGCTCCCTACTTGGGAAAAATCTTATTTAATCTGATTAATTGATTTGTTTTTGAATTAATTAGTGTGCTGATTAAATAACTAGAAATTATCCCGTCTAGTCATCCTTCACTTCCTCCCACACCTTTAGCCGGATCACAAGGTAGATTATGCTGATGTGACACGCTCTCCAAAAACTTTTATAATACAGGATAATTTTGAGTGGGATTTTAAGTTCCGATTAATTAAATCCCCCTCTCAACTGCAAAATAGCAATTAAGAGCTGGTGGTCATGGCCAGTCGCCTATAGTAGCCACAATACCAGTAATTATAAGAGACACATAAATGAAACATTTCTCAACTTGAAAAACTAAGACATATCTAACGATATAATAATGAAAAAATTATTTAAAAATGAAGGGAAAATTGCTATAGTATACTGCTATACAAAGCAGTAAAATGAGTCTAAAAAAATAATACTTTCAAATTCTACATAGTAACTTTTAACCTTTGTAACGTACACCGTCTAGACCTATACTAAAACAATTACGCTTTAACGGTGTTGAATCTGGTAGCTAAAAACCCTGTTGCGATGTTAAAAAATGCATTCTCTTACAAAAAGAAAATCGTAAAAGAACACATAAAGTTCCTCATTAAGTTGAAACATTTTCTTTACTTACTCCAAAAGAAAAGCGATAAAATAAAAGAAACGGAGAAAAAAAAATTTACGAAATCTGTAAATTTACACTACGCCCAAAATTTTTCTTCAGAAAAAAAAAAAGGATTGGGGGAGTGGGTTGAATAATGAAAAAAGAGCACCCCTAAACATTTATTCACACAAATTTCATTTCCACCACTTTAATCCTATGAATTTTCTAATTTAATGGGGGTGCGATAGTAAAAAGTAGCGAAGGGAGGTAAAAAAACTGGGCCTAATAGCACATCCCATCTCCAAGTTGCTCTTTTGCTGTCTGTAATTTCCGCGGATTGCTCATTGACGTCACAAGCTGGTTGCCATAGAAACCGCCTGCTCGCTCTTTTCTGAAATACTGGAAAGAGTAATCATTTACAGCCTTATTTACAATAGGCAGCGTTTTGAGTATTTTTGCTGATCAAATGCTCATGATGGGGAAGGTAGTTTGCATTCCTTTTTAAAACAAGATCTCATGCCTTGAAATATTGACCAAATTTTCTTAATGTTTGCATTCTTGTTACTTTTTTCTTTCGTTGTTTTGTTTTTCGGATTTGCTTATTTTTTTGGGAGACTGCAAGAGGGGAAAATCAAATTTACAAATGCTGTTACTGTTCGTTCTTTTCCCCTTTTAATCTTTAATTTGGAGGATGTGTTTTACTTTTTTTTCAATAAATATATCGCTCGATTTTTCTTTTTCTCTTTTTTCCCTCTCATATATTTGTTTGCTTTTTTCTTTATTTGCTTCCTTTTTTCTTTTGAAGTTTTATTATTTTTTTTTTCAAAAAACGTTGATCGATATAAAAAAAGAAGAGATAAGCTCTAATGGAAATAAAGTTCTGATGTTTCGCTCCAGATGGTTTGAATCTAAAATCACTTTGAATTGATGAGAGCTTTCGCATAAGCGATTTATTCAAAATGTTTCTTCCTTTCTCTTAATTTTTTTTTCTTCTAATTTTCTCTGAAGATCAAATTTCACAAAATATCTTTTGAAAAGTATCTTCCTCAGGGAACTACTCAATTTATTTATCCGGGAATCATTTAAATATTAAATCGCAAAAAAGTAACCAGATGGATGCGCTAAAAAATTTAAAGCAGAGAGATATTCAATTACATTCAAATAGTTATTTTTGATCAAAATTCATGCTTTCTTTTTAATGACTTCTTATAAATTCTAGTTTTTCACGTATTGAAATTTGTTTGCTTAGTGAATAAGATAAGTTTAAAATGTGTAATTAAAATTTGGAATCGTTTTAAACAATATTATTGAGCAGGAAATATTAACCCCTTTTGAGCATAATATTTTGGGTTTTTTTTCCTAATGAAAGCATTTTTTTTCAATAAATAAACAGATTAAAGCTACTTTTAAGTTCCTGATTGTAACGGAAAACTACATTTATATTGTTATATAATTTTTGGATTTTGTTCGTTTTTCTCCCGAAATGATATTATGGCCTGAAAGATTCTTTATAGGCAAAGAGAATATACTTTTTCAATAATGCTAAATGAATAAGAGTAACCCTGGTCACAAATTCGGATGCGAAGTTTGGCGACAAAAATAGATGCTCCTAGAAAAATCCAGAAGGGTCTGGAATGGCCAGCCCGCAGCACACGTGACATAGCGTGGCACGACTGAGTTCTAATAATAGTACTCGAAGGCTTATTAAAAATATGACAAATTTGAAAAAAATAATAATACATACTAATTTTTTTATAGTTTTATTGAAATGCGGTTATCTCAGATAAAAAGAATACCAAAATACAACTAAATTGAAATACAATAGAAAATTATATTGTAGAAAATACTCATTAATTTTTGTGGGCACTGACTTTCCAAAGGAAGTGCACTCGTGAGATTTTGGAGTCTAAGGGGTAGGGGGGGGGGTGCTTTAAAATATCTGAAAGAAAATTATGAACTGCCCAGTGAGTGTTTGCTAATAAAGAATGAGGATTGACTCTCTTCCCGATACTATGACACATTTACAGAATTTAAATTTTTAGAATAGAAGGAAAAGATTGTACCTTTGGTACCCTAATTAATAACTCATCTTCTTTTGTAAACGAACTTTTCCCTTTTTTTGTCCCGATTTTGGAGAAAA
Organism: Trichonephila clavata; assembly: GCA_019973975.1. Taxonomy (NCBI): domain Eukaryota; kingdom Metazoa; phylum Arthropoda; class Arachnida; order Araneae; family Nephilidae; genus Trichonephila; species Trichonephila clavata. Next base: position 80,082 of record BMAO01008178.1, read on the forward strand.
AAGAGGAACATTTCCTATTAATGCAAGAAGTATTTACCAAGGTTAAGAATTCTACAAAATATAATAGAATTAAAAATTTTTAATCCATTTTGCAGGATACATTCTGTGCTAGGTTTGATGATTTTCAAGATAAAAAAAATGCTGACCTTTTCATACATCCTCTTTCATAATTTCTTTGCAAGTCGTTAATTGTTACCCACCTAAAATCCTGGTCAGAAATATTGGCCTACAGCACCATGCTATATTTTTATAGCAAATATTATATAAATAATTTAATTCATTTGCAAGGAATTCGAACTACGTTGAGTTCGAAAAGTTATACCAACAAACAATTTTCCAAATTTACACATTTTGGTTTTTAGATATTGTTGTAGGTTTAGATCAACATGTTTGTAAACTAATGTGTTTTCTAATATGAACATAATAAAATAAAAGTATCACTCAAAATTGACGCTCATAATAAAAAAAAATTAATTTTGTAAGTATCTTCGAGAACTAATCCTGATATAGATGAGTTGATAAAAAAAATGCAAACTCAAAACTACATCAGTACTGGCAGTTTAATAATTATTCAGAATTACATATGTTTCAAGATACTCATTTTTATTTTATATATATATCTAACCTATCTGATTGAACATGTATTGATTAGTTAATTAATGAAACCTAAATCTTCACTTTTGTTTTATTTATTATTTTTGAAGTGAAAACTTCTTTAGCGGCGTTGGGCACTTTTTGGTAGAGAAAAATCTTATAGGTTCGCGTCACCGACATGCGTGACTGGCGCACGCGCAGTGTGCTGTTCGCCTTAGACATTTTTTGGATGGGTGAAATCTCGTGCGTTCGCGTCACCGACATGCTTATATTAGTATATCTGTATCTATACAGCTGACGTATAGTGCTGTGTATATCTTATAAGGGAAATTGAATGGATTTAGTGAAAAGTTCAATGTGTATATACTGTGCATTGCTCGTTGCGATTCCGAGAATGGGCAATACATATTAATGGTTGCCGTTTATATTTCGTTTGGAAAATCTATGAGACACATACAGCAATTTTTATTAAAAATTTGATGATTTATACAAAAGAAGTTCTGAAATACTCGATAAAAGATTTGGCGAAAAATATATGTAGTGTACCGATGATTTTAAGTGGAAACTTCAATATTAACTTTGCAGATGATAAAAATCTACCACTAATTGAATTTCTAAATGAAACACCTAATTTAAATATGTCCAATAATCAAAGATTCAGTACGATAAAATATAAAACGACGATCGATGAGGTTTTTACACGATTCTCAGATAAATTTGAATCAAACATTTTCCTTTCTTACTTTAGTTACCATAAGCCTATTGTATCATTTTTAGAACAAAATGAAATAATTGAAATTACAAAAAGTCTAAGTATTGTTGAAATTAATGATGACAATGATGCAAACCATTAAAATAATGTTAAAAATCAAGTACAAGTAAATACAAATACTATCCATAAATAATATGTTTGTATTTTAATTGTTATTTCAATTGAATTATATTTTTATTTTGTCATGATCTTGTACAGCCCGTAATATATTTGAATGATAAAAAACCACTTAAACATGCATTTAGTTGTTGCTCGGAGTATCAATAGATGTGAAAACCAAATTGAGATTGATTCAAACATTATGAAATTTCAAGTTTTAATACTAAAAGTTCCAAGTTTTCACTTCTATCGGCAGTCTCTATAACTGCCAATTTTTAAAAAAAAATTACTTAGATTCCCCCCACCCCCCCAAAAAAAGAAGAAAAGAAAAATGTGCCATTTGCGTAAAAATCCTATAATAGTAACATTTTTTCAACTTTCATATTCTTTTGTTTGTAGGAAAAGTTGAAAGTGGCACACATAATTTTTTTATAAGATAGTGGCACTCCTCCCAAAAATGTTGGTCCCCCCTGGTCTAGGTTAATTATTTGATGAAAAACTTTACAAGATCGTAGAAGATTCTTCCCACAGTCTATATAATGATGGTATAGGAAAGTAACATTGAATTCAAAAATTTGACAATGCCTACTTATTTTATGGAAAATTGTGATTATAAATTTCAGTAACTGTTCTCACTATAGTGTTGCAGTTTTTAAATCTGTACACACATCACTTGATTGAATAAACCGCTTGACACATTAAAATCACTTTGTTCTTTAAACAAAGGGTTTGAATTTTAAAAATTTGGCATTGAACAATTTGTTTGCGTAGTTAATGCTATAAGCACATAACAAGCTTACTTTTTTAAAATTAAGCTATCTGTAATTCAAGATATATTTTCAGCTTTAACCTACTAAAGGATATTCCTTTTATAGAATACTCTTAAGTGAGAGATTAAACACAGGAATTTTTCGAGTTATACATTTATTATATTTGCTTAAGAAGATGTTAATGCCATTTTTATTACAATAAATTCAGCATTTCAACAAATGCAAGGAGACTCGCATTTAATCTTACTTAAAATATATATGGTTTATCTACTAGATATTAAAATAAATAGAAAAAATTTAAAATAATCTCTCTATATATACACACAGTAGAGACACGAAAACTCGATCTAAAGTGAATCGAAGGCTGGCTGAGTTTGTGAAACTGCCGAGTTATCGAGAATGAAATTAAAAATGATTAAAAGCGAATGTTTCCTCAGAAAATTTTGTACTGCACTTGTATGTACTGCTTGCTTGAAAGTACAACATAAAATAAACAGCTTAAATACCCTTAAGCAAAGTGCGTTGGAACAGTAAGTCCATTACCGATGCACCTTGCTCAAAATAATGAAGGGTGGTTTCGACAACCTTTAGTCCCTCACTATATGATATTTTAGAAGTTTTTATTGTGTACTTACTCAGTGTTAATGTCTTCTTAATTTCCGGGCATTTTTCCTTTAACTGTGACAGGACCTTGAACGGGTCTGCTCGAGTTTAGGGGGGGGGGGTGACCTACAAAGATGTGGTTGAGTTATGCGGACAGCCGGGTTATCGAGTGCCGAGTTTTTGCTGGAGTATAAAATCGACTCCCATGCACACCCCACAAGATCCGGAAAATATTAGATCCACAGACTTGAAATTCTGTAAGCATGTTTCTTTTGTTAAGTAGAAATCAGCAGAAAACGGAGTTTATGGAAATCCATTAAGAAGAAAAAAAGAGGGAGGGACTTGGGGCGAAAGCATAAAAAAAATTGCCTTTGAACTATTACGCCTACAGACTTGAAAATTTTTCAAGAGTGCTTCGTTTATTTAGTTGTGATTTGTTAGGATCGGGTTTTATGAAAACCTACTCCAGAAGGAAGGGGGGGGGATACAAAAACGATTAAAATATTTTTATAAATTCATTTTTTAAACTATTAGGTTTACAAATTTGAAATTTGTCAAGTATGTTTATCTTGCTGAGTAAAGATCCCGCTAAAAATAGGTTTTGTGGAATAAAACTCTAACGGAAGTACGTTGGCATAAAGTAAAATTTTACTTTCCCCTTAGAAATTCAAGTCCTGTCTCTTTTAAATCAAGAGACGAGGCCTTGACGAATGTTTTTCAATACAAATGAAAGCATAATGCTAAAACTTATAAATCAACAACTTATATAAACAGTACATAGTTATATATCATCATGAAATATATAACGAAGTGGGCGGGTAAAATCCAATCGTAAAGTTAAATTTATTCATAATTTTTATTTAATTATGAATATTTTTTTCTCTAAACCAGTAAAAATAAATAGAAATTCGCCACTTTAGTAAGATTTTTAATGTTTTTGTAAGGAAAACACACTTTCAAATTAATAAGAAATTAAAATGAAAAAAAAAACTAATTGAAAACTTTGCAAATAAGTAATTACAAATTACCATTTAAATTATTTATTAGTTTAAAATATGTTAATTATAAATTTCATCTAATAATTTTATAAATTTTGCCATCGATTATTATAATAATTTTGAGCATTTATTTAAAAACAAAACAATAATTAAGAATAAATTAAATTATTACCATTTTTAACTTCGAAAGGTATAGATATTGTTGAATACATGACCAATGATTTGAATACTTTGACAACTTACTAAACAAATTGATTTTAAAAGGAAAACCTTGTGCTAGATCTGAATGTGGATTGTCATCGAATGTTCGACTAAAGGTATGGATCCCCAATGTGTTGTGTGGTAGGATACTGATGATGATGAATATGAAGAGGAAAGAATGACATCACGATGATAAATGAGTCTTTGTTGGAAAACCTTTCAATCTTCATCTGCCACGAAAGGAATTCAAGGAGAGAAATATCTGTCACTTCTAATAACCGAGAAATCGAAACGAGGAGCTCTAATAGTTGAGAATCTCAAAGTCATATATTTTTTGTTAAAAGTTGCACATATACTAAAATACTTCATTTTAGCGGTTAATTTTTTTTAAAGGTAAGTGTTGTATAAAACAATTTTATTGCTATTTCTTATGCTACAAGAATTATTATGTTATGTAGTAATATTTAAACCAAATGGGCGGATGTATAGTTGCAGCAAAGGGTAGATTTGTGTTATCAATTTGCACGTTAATTTGCCTAATTTTTATAAGTATAATAAAAATTTAAGAAATAAAATGCAGGTATAATTGTAGAACTAACATTTTTTGCCTATTTGTAGGTACAAAATCATAAATGATTGCGCTTACATCATATTAGGTGGACCGGAAAGTATTGTCGTTTCTGCATATTTTGATATTAGTCATTTATCAGCTCATTGTGTACTTCAAAGTCGTGCCAAAGTCCATTTTATGGTTATAATGATTTGTTTACTCCTAAATATTTATATTTTTTTAATTTATGGAGAAATGGCCAGCCAAATACCAGAATACGTGCATATCCTGCATCATATGGTTTTTGAGTTTCACAAGTGCAGTAACGCAATGGTTGATACCAAACTCTTTTGCAATGTTTATCCAAACGCATTAGAAGTGCGTACGCACGGAAGTGCATACGGTGGGTTTTAAATTTCAAATTGGGTAATTTCGATCTTTCCGACTCGCACTCCTCAGGAAGACGAACAACTTTAGACATTGGCATGCTAAGGGTTGAAGTGGAGGCAAATCCATGCCAGACAATCTAGGAACTGTCAAACACTGTTAACCAACTTGTTCGACCATACAAGAACATTTGCAGCAGACTGGAAAAGTAATCAGAGCAGGTGCTTGGGTCCTGCATTATCTGTCCGAAGAAAACTAAGCTGACCGATTCAACACATGCAACCTATTGCTTCAGCGGCACACTACAGAAATGTTTATTGATTACTTGATCACAGGAGATAAAAAATGAGTCCTCTATGATAATCCGAAACGAAAAAAACAACGGGTTTCTTTCTAAATGCGCTTTTGTGTGTTTGGTGGAGAATTCGCGGAGTCGTTCATTTTGAAGTGCTGAAACCTGCACAAACTGTGAATGCAGACCCTTACTGTGTACAAGTGGATCGAATAAATCAATCTTTAATTGAAAAGTGCCCAGATATTGTCAACAGAAAAGTGCTATTTTGAAATTTGATAATGCAAAACGACACTGCACAAGACGAACCCTGGAATAAGCTAACGAGTTGAGATTGGAGTTATTGCCTCACCATCCATACTCGCCCAAAGGTTTTCATTTATTCCGATCTCTTAAAGATTTTTTAAGTGGTAAAAAATTTTTAAAATCCGAAGGACGTCCAAAATACCATCTCCAGATATTTTGCTCAAAAATCATTTGTTCTTTATCGATCCGGCATTGAAAATTTCCATAATAAACGGCAAAAAGGTGTTTATAACGAGGATGATTACATAATTGATTAAAACTAAAAACCTGCTAAAAATTCATCTATTTGGATTTAACGTAGAAAAACGACATTACTTTCCGGTCCACCTAATATATTACCTTACATCAGGTCAACTTTCGATTTGTATATTAGACAACTAAAATCAATAGTTGGTAAAGTTAATTTCAAGCAAAACCCTAAATATCATTTTAGGAACTGAAAAAAATAGTCATATAGATTTCTAAGTAATTTTACTTTGTACTGTTTTCTGACAATTACGTGGAGTTTTTATTGACCGACGAATTTCGAAGCGGTATATACGGTATACAGTCCAGTAGTTTTAGCATAAGTAAATGAAAGATATGCACGTAAACACAAAATTTTTATTTAAATAGTCAATGTGCTCTAATATGTTTTTTTAATATAATAGTGATAATTAACTTTATCGTAACGTAAGGCCGTTTTTCATATTCTTATGATATATTCCTTAGCCACCAATGATGTAAGCCGAGATATCACTTCTTGTTTGAGGTCTTAATCATTTACGAACTGTTTTCCACCGAGATATTCCTCAAATATCCGAAAAAAGTGAAAAACCCTTGGTGCGAAATCAGGATTGTTAGGAGAACATCCATTTTTTTTATTTATTTAAGATGTTGAAATTTTAACTGTGTTCGTGCTGATATATAATATCAAACACTGTTATGAACTAAAATTTCTTAGAAGACAACCTTCTACGTCACTTGTTTTGGACAAAAGTCGTTGAAGAGTTTTCTTAGGCCGAGTAATTTGGGAATTTAGAAAACGAATAATACTTGTACTAAAAGCACTTAACGTCTGGCGGGATTTTTGATGGTGGCAGCCACTTTGATAGGTTACTGAACAAAGATGCACAAAGCATGTCTCACACTGAAGCCTGAAATAATTTTATATGCATATACACATACACATAATTTTATATGCATATACACATTTGTGTGTTTGTGTGCATGTGCAATGCATACAAGGTTTAGTAAAATGTAAAGGAAAGTATAACAATTAATCTGTTGTCACATATTTTGGCGTTTAAAAATCTAAATCTCTGATAGAGGTGTATATAAATCTTACATGTGTGTTAAAAATATATAAAGCATCCCGAGTTTAGCTTTAATTTTTATAGCATTATCGTGCAAAATTTAATTCTAATCTATTAAGTATGAACGAGAGCAAATAAATCAGAACTATTCAGTTTAATTTGAAATCGTCTCAAGCGTTCGGAGATCTCCAGCTTAACTTTCAATATGAATTGCATTGTGATTAATAGCATTTGCTCCAGAAAACTCCATTTTTGTTTAGAAGTTTTATTTTTTCCTAGGCAACAATTGTTTAAATACCAGAAATGTACAGAAAGATGCACGCAAAAATAATAACTCCATTAGTGTATATAAAGTATTGCATATATATATATATATATATATATGGAAGAAATTTATATAAATATAAAACATAACAGGAAATAAAAAAAAATAAATAAATTTAAGATCAAATCTAAAAATCTAATGAAATACAAATAAGAACCTAGCGAGTCAAATGCAATTTCGGACTTAGGACCGAATAAGTGGGGTTAAACTAGTTTGAAGGCGTCAACCTTCCCCCTTTGCAACTCGGTAGGAAAGACCAAAATAAAATAAATAGAAATTTAAAGTTTAAAAATTCTAAGTATAAAAAATTCAAAGTATAAAAAATCCAAAGTATAAAAAATCTCATAGAAATATGAAAGAACAACCGACTACTATTAAGCAAAAAATTCTCCCAAAATGTTTAAGCAGAAAAATATCAAAAGAATTACCCAGTAAAAGGATTCTTCCAAAAAGATTTTAAAACTTCTGCTCACAGAGCTTATTCCAGGAGATCCAACACTCTTGAAACCGATGGAAAGCTTTTATATGTTGTGATAAAAATCTAAATTGCACTTAAACGCATCCTTGATACCAGCTTGTAAGGAAGACGCCAAGAAAGATTACATTCAAATTTGGTAGGCTATAACTTGGTTGGTTGTCACAAATGTAGAAAATTGGTTGGTTGTCAAAATGTAGAAATTTGGTTTGGTTGCCAAAAATGTAGAAATTTTTCATTTTATAAGATTTTTAAGAAGGGTGTGGAAAAAATAAACTGTGTGAAGAGTGTTAAAACAGAATCTTCACAGCAAAACCACTAAAATGCTGACTTTGAAATCCTATTGTTGTATGGTGGTTTTGAAATCAGAAATAGCAAGACGATTAATGTATTTGTGATGAATATATGTTCTTAAGAAGTTAAAAGGATAGTCATGATCTAAGCAGCATTGGAAGAATTTCTTGATATTATTAAATTTATCTATTTTGTTGGTAGTTAAGTTATCATTCCTAAGTAAAAAATTCAAAACAATATTTCTGTAAATTGATAGATGCAAATTGCTGTTCCAAACAGGAATTTTAATTACATGGAAACTAAAAGAATCTCTTTTGTCATAAATATTACAGACCACTCTATTGTCAATAAGATGCAAGTCTAAATCTAGGAATTCACCCATATTAGAGTTAAAATTAGTTTTAAGAAGGTTGAGATTGTCAGGGTAGAACATAATATTTGGTTTGAATTCACTATTTTTACCAAAAATTATTATACCATCTATATAACGGTAAAGTAAGAAAGATTCATCAAAAATATGATCAATTTCAAAAAAATGTAAATATAGGTTAGCTAAACTATTACTGGCAGGACCACCCTGAGGTAATCCTCTGATCTGTTTAAAAAGATTTTGATCAAATGCTATGAAATTTTCTTGTAAAACAAGATTAATCAGGATATCAAATTTATCCTTTTCATTGAATTATGCAATTCATATTTATCATAAATTAAATGTAGAACTCTAATCATATCATCTATATCAATAGAATAAAAAGGTCCTCGAAGTCAAAGCCGTGCATGGAAAAAACTGTCATATCCTTCGTGACTCTAACAATCTCTAAGCTAATTTTAATTATTGCTGTGTGTTGAAAGCTATCGATAGTATTTTGAAGAAGGGATTGTAAAATCTTCCCAGACTTCGTTATATATGTATTATACCCATTAGTGATACTATGGAATTTTATTGGATTTTTGTGGAATTTTGGTGTTAAAAAAATTCGTGGGTATTTAATAGTTTTGAGATGAATATTTAATCTTTTGTTTAAAGCCAAAAGACGATTATCATCTTCTCTATTGCTGTGAATAGACTTTTGAAATGCATTATTCTTTAAAATATGATCACTTAATAATTTACTATAAAAATATTTACATATTATTGCATAATTAGCAGACTTTATCAACATAAGTTATCACGAAATCCTTTTGAATATTATCTATCGATACTTTAAGGTCTTTATACATAATTTCATAACTAATATATATA
>BMAO01008179.1:0-15671 GCA_019973975.1 Trichonephila clavata
TTGCATAAAGTCTTGCCGCCTCTCTCTATTTCGATTACACTGCACATACAACAGTACCATTTCGTAGTATTCTTCATTTGTATACATCTCGTTCTCCCGTACTAGAATTCGTAATATTGAAATTGCTAGCGACTACACAACAGATTTTTAATAATCACCATGATCAGTACCGCAGCAAATCGGTCTGAAGCCGCAGCAAATAAGCCTATTTTTTCTGGAACTGCTTTGGAAATGTTTCTTCTTCCAAAATATTTTATTTTGTCTGTATTTTACACGTACAGAATAAATTTTAATTCTTAAGTACTCAATTATTGTATTATTTAAGTAATTTATGTAATTTTTTTTATTTCAAAACGATTTATGTAAGAGTGACGTGCAAGAGCGAAAGTTTCCTGGTAGAGTTCCAATTAATTTCACTTGGAGACGGCCCCTTACTAGCTTGAAAACGGACAGGAAAATTTAGGAAATATAAGATTTTCATAGTTCCATAACTCGGCCAGTTTTTATCGTAATAAAATGAAACTTTTTGTGTTTACTTTGTTTTTGTGTGTTCTACAGCTTTTCCTAAATATAAGTGATAGGACCTGGGGACCGTATAAAAATTTAATTTTTCTAATTTCTTTCTAAATAAGCTTTTTGGTTCGAAATACACGTAAAAACATTCCTCACCTTTTTAAAAACATTTTTCAAATTGGAAGTACATGTCTAAACCAACGGTTCGGGAATTAGCTATTGGGTCACATTAAGGCTTGTCACCCTGTATATATCCATGTGTGTGATATTCAACACTTTTTATTATAAAATATTTTAAGATATTTATTTAAACAATGCACATATGCAGTTCTTAGATTTTTGTGTGTGTGATATATTTTACCTATAGAAAAAAGAAAGAGACATATTTAAAAAGCTTTAGGAATTTTAAAAAATGTTTAAAGTTCAAAAAATTTAAATTTTGCAAAAATTTTGCAACAAATTAAAATTTTTTTGTATGGAACTATTATTAAATATTAACCTTTATAAAATACAATTAAATCCAAATATCAAATATTAAAAATAAAAAAAAAAATTTGTGAAGATGGTACCATATCGCCTAAAGCTGGTTTGCAGTTTTTTGTAATTCTTTCTTCTACTTATAAAATATTACTTTTAAAACAAAATTTCAATATATGCCACTTAAAATATTAGCATAAATAAAATAACAAATATATTTTTTTCGTAAATTTGCCCCAAATCAAATCTGCAAAATTTTTAAAAAAATTTGCAGTATTGATTAGTGGATTTCAGCATTCATTTGGATCTATTACACTTTGCAATTCAATATTTTCAGTAAATTTATATTGAATTTTCATTCTTCCTTATGTCTTATTGAAAGCAATAATTTTTAAATTGTATATTTCGCAGAATTGAATAAAAAAAGTTTAAAAAAACATTGATATGGGAATCAGATATGAAGCAAGATTAAATGCTCTCTCTCTCTCTCTTTAGGTTTTTTTTTTGCTATAAGGATAAGTTTCAATGAATGCAATTTAAAGAAAAAGAGTTACTGTATGAAACAATGATGATACTTTTTAATGGTATTAGATATCATTTGAATAGTTAATTAAAATATAAATGAATTGTTAATATACAAAGCTTATTATTGATTATTTTAGTAGGTTTTTTTTCGTATGTGAAATATTTTAAAATATATATGCACATAATAGCTTAAGAAGTATTTTAATTCTTATGCAAAAATACTCACCACTTAAGTGATTCTTGAACATATTTCCGACAAACATTCAGTAATTTCTAGTTTTATTTATAAATTCCTATCATTTTTGTAAAACACGCTTCGATATTTTTTTTAAATAATACAGATTGGATCTGAAATCTATAAAAAGTATCTTAATGCCTGAGAACAATTTTATATAATTAAAGAGCAGTTGAGTTCTCTATGAAATATATACTAAACAGTTATTGATAAATGTTACTTTGCTTAAAAAAGCAAAGAAGGATGGTAGAAATTGAAAAGCAACAGAATATACTTTCAATGCTAAAACAAAGTATTTCTTTTTCATCCATGGAAAATAAAAATGTTCATAAAATTCCACTTCAACTCGATAAAGTATTATCGCTTTGATTTTTTTCAAAAATCAAACAGAAATTAAAAATGATAAAAAAAAACGGATATTTTCAAAATTAATGCTCTCAAAGTTTTTGAATTCTTTTTATCGCATACCTAAGTTCTCTCTTTGAAAACTACTTATGCGACTTCCATTCTTTATCTGATGCTACTGACCGCGAAATGAATGAGAAGGATCCGCGAATCGAGAGGAATTTGAAACGAAAAACGCAATTGTAATATCTGACTTAAAAGTGGGTTCTTAAAGAAATACAAAATACAAACAATAAAACATACTCACGGAACAGTGGTGTAACGGAAAATAATTGGCCTCCCCCGCAAGGTCAGGTGTTGGGCCCCAAGCCAGATGTTATATATATATATATATATATATATACTTGCTAGAAAAAATGTGCGTTCACCAACTACTGCTTACATAAACAACGAAAAAAAAATTAAAAAACCGGAATTTGAAATTTTTAAAAATAATTATATTTTATTTAGTTTTTATTCCAAGTATTGAGAATAACAAAACTAAACTCGGTTTGCTTTCATAGCTTTGAAAATAAGGACATGCTTGTAGCGATACCAACAAAAATCAAGTAGAAAAAGTCTACGTTCGCTGTTTAATAGTAATTACAAAAAATTATTTAAAAAGGATAAGGAGCTACTTAATAGCTAGTTGGATAACCCTGTGTTTTGAAAACCGCCTGAAATCATTTTGGCATCGTGGTGGCCGCGGTAGCCAAGTGGTCAAGATATCGAATCATGGCTAGCGTGTCATGAGTTCGAGCCCAGTACCACTGAAGACCCGCCGTGTAGGGGGCAATGCACGTTAAATCTGAGCTCAAACTTCCTACCGTTGGTGTGGTGTGGTAGTTAGGAGAGGGAAGTGCCAGTTCAGGTGTTGTCCTCGTCACTTGACCATGGTTCAAAATTACGTGTCCGTCGTCAAAAGCCCTGAACAGTTCAACATTAATATTCACTAACTCACTATTCTAGCAAGTGTATGTATATAGATATAAAGGATTGCCACACTATTACTTAATATACCTTAAAACATCACGTAAAAATATTTAATATAAAAATTATAATTGAATACAAAATCAAACCGGAGCCTGAGTAAACGAAGTAAATAAAGCGTAACATTTTATTTATTAAAATGGCAAATCTAACGATATATAACATGGTAACTTTAATAAAATTGAACACTAAGAAAGACACGAGCACTGTAAAATAATTTTCGATTAAAATTCTAAAGAAAGAAAAAAGGTATGTCTTACCTAATCCTTCATTTCTGAATCTCAGAGGCTGAGCTTGACCTAAAGTTCGATTATTATATTCTAGTGTAATTACTGCAACTTCTATAATAAGGAGTGTTCTTTGTATAAAGCAAAAATGATTTCATGAAAAAATAAATAAAAAACTGATACATTCCATTATGCTTTCTTTTCAATATGCCTCATTTGATTGAATACTAATAACTCTATCATCAAATAATCATTTGAAATGCTCTCTCTGCTTTTTCAAGTATCGTAATACTATTTTACTTGAAAAAGGCATAACAGATGTATATTATTTACGACTTCGCTAAAGGAAAATGAAATACATGAGGGGGGGGGGTAGGGAACCAAAGCCGCCAATACGTTACGTTGCTCCTTCCTAAAAAGTAAATCATGTCTCCCCCCCCCTTCCTACAGCTTATATAAAGCGTATGTAATAATAACAGAGTGAATTTTTATATCTTTTTAGCATTTTATACGATTGATTCTCCGTCTGACTTTAGTTTATTTGTTAGCAATTAAGGTTTAAAAAGAAAACCAACTAAAGAAAAGTATCTCTCGTCGCCTGATTACAGCAAATAAAAAAAATGTGTTTTGATTTGGCTAAATGATAAAAGATATTTAATGAGCGTGTAAAATTTTTGATAAGGAATGACGTTAGATCGCTAATTGGAAAATCGCTTAAAAATTCGGTTTTAAAAAGTGTGAAGCGAATTTTGAGAAAATCTATGTTAATGGCATCAGCCAGGCTTTGGGCCCCCTAGAAGCCTTGCCCCCCCCCCCGCAGTTCAGGGGTCGCGGGGTGTACGTTACGCCACTGTCACGGAATCTTGCACCTCTTCGTCATGTGTATGCTTCTAGAGTTTTTTTCATAAAGTGTCAACTATAGAAAAACAGAAACCAAGCAGAAGAAATGTTTAAAAAAAAATTCCCAGTTTTGTGTCGATGCATGTACGGGTAGTTGCAAATTATTCCACGTTGTGAGTAATTGAAAGTTTTTCGCGTTTGAGCGAGGTGAAAATAAGACCTCGAAGATATATTTTCTTTACAACACGTGCATCTTTTGTATTCTCATTTTAGTTATCACCGTTAAGTTTGCGATTCATTCTGTAAGAAAGGTTACGAAAAAATTGTCTGTTGTATTCGTCTGATTTTTATCATATGCGTGAATTAATTTTCATATGGTTCCAAATTACAGGCAAGTATCAATTTATTAAGATCAGAATTAAAGTTTTAAACAAAGCTATAGAATTATTATACAAAACTAAAAAACAGAAAAATAAGTGGCATTTAAATGTACTTACAAAAGCAACATGCACAATAGAAATGCATAGTTAGTGCGAAATATCGAAAGAAAAAAGGCCACATTTAAGTAAATCAAAAATAGAGCAGATTTACATTTTACATTTTATTTTTATGACACCATAGCTTCCTGTTAATACTTTTCTTTAAGGCTATACGGCAACTTTTTTTCAAAAGATCTTTTCGCGATAGTAACAGTAAAAATAATTTATGTTTTGCATTTAGATTATATTATTAAGTTGGCTCAGTAGATAAAAAGTTAGTTTGACCAGCCATTATTTTACAATTTTTAGGAATTTTTGAAGTGTTTTCAAACTCTTATAAAATATTCAATTTTTACAATTTTTTAGTTACTTTAAGTGATTTATATTTCTTGGAGTATTGTAAACAAAAGTTAGTATGGATTTGGAAATATATTCCCTTGTTAATTTTTAATAATCCTTTTTCTAGTTAAACCTGGAAAAAACTTGAAATTTTTTAAAATAACAACTAAAAACTTTAAAAAAAATAACTAGAGATCTCAGACCTATATATATATATATATATAAATCCATACTAACTGTTACAGAATATACGTTCGGGAATATATACAAAAAATTTCAAGATTGTATCTTGAACAGAAAAAAAGCCTCAGGGAAAAACACTACATCTTCAAAATTAAAAGTCAGGAGAAAAACGCATTTGAAATTTGTAAAGGCAAAAAACAAACACTTATAATGCCCGTAAAGCTCTAATTTTTAATACGTTATTTCCCAATTTATTTTCTACATTAAAACCCTATTTTAATTAAATATGACTGAAAAACATTTCCTTTAAATTCAAAAAATATTTTTGCATAATAATGATAGCATTTGTTATGACGACTGGTTATTCAACTTAATATTAGAAAATTTTTTCACAAAAGTTTTGAAACTTAAAGTATTTATGTACCAAAATAATAGTGCTATTAACTTAAGCTAAAAATCGTCAGTTTTGTACATAAAATTAATTTTTTTTCAGTTTTAAATTGAGGCAGTTTGGTAAGTTTGAGTATTTGTTGCACGGAATACTTTAAATTAGTACTGCAATATGTTTACTATAATGTAGTTTGGCACATCATGGAAATATTCAGTTTTATCTGCTGAACTTGTATTCTGAATACTTGTATTTGGAAGTCTAATTGCGGTACAACTGAGGGCGTATTTAAATTGATCATTTTCAGTAGTATTCCCTCCCTTCGAAATATTGTTTCTCAAACCAACCTGAGAACGTTTTGGCCATGGCATTTTCTCAACTGGAAAAAATTAATGATAAAGCTTCTAAGTTATATAAACTATTCTTTAAAACAAAAATTGGCCTTGAAGTCAATCTGAATAAGGTAAATATGAGAATTAAAACATATATAGCAAGCAGAAATGATTTGCGTCATGAAAATTGGAATTAATAACCATTTCACACTGAAAGAGTTGATTGTACTCAAATACATTTTTTATTACTTTAATTTTAGAGTGGAAAAATGCTTTAAAATGAAACCGAAACTTAAACCTAAGCTTATAACCTGCACTCAAAGAAAATCTAAGGCGGTTAGCTCAGATCAACCTTTATTCGTCATTTTTTTTATTCCAGCTCTTTTACATTCAAAATTGAGCACAGTTACAACACATCAACAGTCAACAATCAACAATAACGAGATGTTTGCGCACATGGCTATTTGACCTGCTTTCACCACCTAGCTGGCAGGCCAACTGACTAAGTGTTCACACGGTTAATAGTGTGCGCACTATTGTTAGTCTTTTTACCATTCGCTACACTCCTCGTCTGGTTCCTAAACATCGTCCTCGATGAGGAACCAGCAGAACTGTCTTTCCTAGGTCTTCCCTTTTTTCTGAGAGGCATCACTGGAGTAGCTTCCTTGTCTATGCATCGACGAAGGGCAGAAGAATGATAAGGTCCTGAGAACCTCATCTGGGTTGTTTGGATTTGCCACTTCGTCAGTCGTGGGAGAGCGTTCAGTAACAATAATATAAGACCCATCTCTTTTAGGCATGGATTTTGCTGTCTTCTTCTAGGCAGCATTGCTGAGGGGGTGAAAGGTTACACAGACTTTATCACCTGGACGATACAGGAGACCCGGACAGATTCTTTTATCATAGAAAGTCTTTTACTCATTTTGTATCTCTTCAATTCTTTCATGAATTTCAGATAAAATTCTTGCGAATCTATTCAAATATGGGATAATCTCTGGGACGAAAAGTTCATTATCTATGATGGGTCGAAAGTAGTTGGTCACATCATCGATGGTTCTCATTTCTTGTCGAAACTTCAGGTAAGCAGCAGTTTTCCCGGTGGTATAACACTTGACACTGTTTAAAGCGAAACGGATAGACGGCAAATTATTTTCCTATTCATCGTGTAGACTTGAACTAAGATGGCAATTTTTGATTTAAGCTCACGGTTTTTCCTTTCCACAGGATTTGCTAGTGGATGATAAACAGACAATATTTGGAAAAACGTTCAGTATGAAAAAAGTTATTGCATAATGTCACGCACAAATTGAGAACCATGATTGCTAATTAATCTTCTAGGTAAGCCGTATCGTAATATGACTTCTTCTATTAGAGTTGTAGCACATTCTCTAGCATTGGCTTTAGGGAGAGCAAAAAGCTCAACCCATCTTGTGCAACAGTCTTCAACAATAAATATACATTTCTTTCCGGATGGACTTTCAAGCAAAGGTTCAAACAGATCAATGGAAAGTGTCTCAAAACGTTGAGAATACACAGGTGTACGTAAGAGTCCGGAAGGCGTTTGGTTGGAGGGTTTGTAGCGATTGCATTCTGTGCAATTCTTTACATAATCATTGATGTAAGAACGCATACCTTCCCAATAGTACCGTTTGGAGATTCTTTCAAACGTTCCATTGGTGTATCATAGGGAATTTTCAAGATTTCTTGCCTTTCGAGAATTGGCTGAACTAATTAGGTCTCTTCACTTTCAGAAGTAGGCGAGAACAGGAATAAAATTCCTTGATTCATGAGGCATCCCTTTCCTAACCATTTGGCAAAAATAACACCTTTTTCATTATTTTCAAAACATTCAATTATTTTATTTATATAGCTTGTCATCCTTCAATTGTTCTTGGCGAACTTCTTTAGGTGAACGTATGGAAAAATCGACGAAAACAGCAAGTACGTTACAGTTTGATTTCTCTTGTTCTTACGTGGATCTAGACAATAAGTCCGCAATAAAATTCAATCTTCCGGGAATGTAGTCAATAGATAGATTACAAGATTGTATCTGTAGTGCCCACCTTGTAAGTCTTCCGGTGGGAGATTTCAAAGATAATAACCATTTTAATGGCTGGTGATCAGAGGAGAGTCTAATAGGTTGTCCTTCAACGTAACCTCTAAATTTCTCAAGGGCCCACACAACTGCAAGAGCTTCTCTTTCAGTGGTAGAATAATTTCGTTCCGAGGACGAAAGTAGTCGGCTTGCGTATTCTATTGGGGGTGTTCCTCATCCTTTTCTCCTTGGAGTAAAACTGCTCCGAGTGCAACGCTACTGGCATCTATTCGGATGACAAACGGTTTAGTACCATCAGCTGGTTTAAGGATAGGAGTAATCACTAATTTTGATTTTAGCTTTTTGAAAGCCTCTTCTTGTTCAGAGCTCCACTTTCACATTGCATTTTTCTTAGTTAAGTCTGTTAATGGTTTTTCAATTTGAGAAAAGTTTGGAATGTATCGACGATACCAGGAACAGGTTTGTACAAAGTACTTTATTTTTTTACAACAGAAGTGGCACTTCTCTCTATTAGGCTTCAATTTAAACAAAGAGAGACGTTTAAAAACTTGCTGTAGGTCAGAAAGACGTTTTTGGAAGTTTGGAGACAATATTATGATATCATCTAGATATGACAGTGCTAACACATTTTTCAATCCTGAACGGAACTTGTCTATTCAACCTTTGGAAGGTTGCAGGTGCATTTCGTAATTCAAATCGCTTTCGAGTGAACTTATAAATACGAAAAGAGCATGTGAAAGCTGTTTTGTCTTGATCTTCCGCCACCACTTTTACTTGGTGGTATCCTGAACGCAAGTCAATAGTCGACATATAAAGTGTTGGCTTAGCTTCATTAAGGTATCCGTACACCTTCAAAGCGTCATTTTCGTCAAAATTTTTGATTTTTAGTTTTAATTTTATTTTAAAATTTGAACTTTTTTCTTTAAAATGATGCTTAAATTTTGTTTCTATCTTATTTAGAATTTAAGTTATGGGATTGGAATTTTACTCGGTAGTTACTTTTTGAAAACGGAAGTACATGTTTACATTCCAGAAATTGAAAAAAAATGTTTGTTCACATTTTTTTATTTTTCAAAGTATCGTTTAAATATGCAATAGTAGAAAATTTCTACACTTTAAAATATGAATTTAAGTTTTCAGAATCTTCATAAATATAATTAGCAACAGGGTTTTACTAATATTTTTATCCAGAATCTGGCAGGAAAAGAGTGTTATTGTTTGTTTACATTTGCTTATGATTGCACAGCTTTTTAGAAGTTTCTGCTAAATCCTTTTTTATTGCTGATAATTTTAATTCTTTCCATTTAAAATGGGTAATGCTAAACGTAGAATTAGTGCAAAGAGAAAACGTCAATTTCGTGGTAAGGATCCACCAACGCCAGTTCTTCAAAGATCAAAATTCCTGCTGTTTTTAATGAAGAAATGGCAGGGTATGAGCAAAAACACTTACTGGAAACAGAATTATAGATATTGAAGTCCTCCTAAATGTTTTTTTACAACTTTGTTGCCCAAGATGTTCCCAAGAAGGTTTACTGCTTTCTGAGGATTCAAGATAGGGTTTGTGCTCAAATTTTGTTATAAGGTGTAAGCAATGTGACTTTTACTCAGGGTTTTCTAGTTCAAAGAAAACTTTAAACTGTCCTGAAGAAAAGACAAGATTTGTTTATGGTATGAGACAAATTGGTAAAGGTTTTTCTGCTGGGTTTAAATCATGTGGTATGCTAAATTTACCCAGGCTCAGTAAAACTGCGTACACTAATCATGAGAACAAACTCATGTCTGTGATTTCAGAAGTTAGTGAACTATCAATGCAAAAAGCAGCTTATGAACTGTTAGTGCTACATCCTTCTAAAAATAAAATAGTTGAATGTGGTGTTTGTTCATGGAACATAGCAGCGTAGGGGTTACACTTCCATGAATAGGTGTGTCGCAGCTTTATCAGTTGACACTGGTAAAGTAGTGGACATTGAAATACTGTTGTCATATTATCCCACCTGCAGAAAGATTTCTAAAATGCCTAAAAGCATTGAACCGGAAACTTATGCAGCAGATCACGTATGCCATAGCAGTTTTCAAGGTTCTGCGTTAAAAATGGAAGATGTTGGTGCATCTACAATAGAATCTTCCAACGTTCTATTGTGAAGCGAGGCCTTAAATATGCACAATATTATGGTGACGGGGATTCTAAGGGATTTATCAGTGTCAAAGATGCTTATGGGAATAATAGCGTCACAAAATATGAATGCATCGGTCATGTTCAAAAGAGAGTAGGGGCGAAATTGCGCAAACTAAAGTCGAAAAATAAAAATCTGTCTGGTAAAGGCAAACTCACCGACTATTTTATTGACCGATTGTAAAAATATTATGGGATTGCTGTTCGTAGCAATGTTGGAAACCTTTCCGGTCTTCAACAAAATGTTATTGCGGCCCTGTTTCATTGTTCATCAGGTGTCAAGAAAACCATGCATGGACAGTGTCCCATCGGAAAAGATAGTTGGTGCTACTACCAGCGAGCACTATCTTGTGGCCAAAAGTCGAAAGAAAAATATAAAGGTTTATCTAATGAAGTGTTAAACATGATTAAGCCTACATATTTGGAATTATGAACCAAACAACTACTTATTAAATGCCTGCATGGCAAAACGCAAAACTCAAATGAGTGTTTCAATGGCATTATATGGCAAAGAGTACCAAAAGAAGTTTTCGTGTGCATCAAAACTTTAAAATCTGGTGCATTGGATGCTGTTTTACAATTTAATAATGGATACAAGGATTGTGTTGATAATTTAAAAAAATTTAATAGGGGAGACCAGGGTAAGATGACGAATGTCTTCATTTTTCCGTATTCTACTAGGTAGCAGCATCAAACGAACACTACTGGCTCTCCTTTTGGCCGTTCTTTAAACAAGTCTACCAATACTCTGAAATCCTTATTTCTGTGCTAGTTTTGAAGCTTTGATTGTTTTCCTCTGCCACGATAACGAAGAAGAGGTTATATTTCTTCCTAAAGAGGAAGGAATGTAACAATAATTTGTTGCTTTAGAGCTACTGGCTTTTATCTGCCATCTTTTCTGATTTTTTGCGAGAAAACGAATGCTTCCTGAACTTGTAGAAAGAGCCCCACCAGGAACTGTAGACAACTGTAGTGATAAGGGCTGGAACAATGAGGACACCTTTTTCTCTTTTTTGAAGTAATTTATCTTCATGTGAAACCAAGCAAAGAATCTCCTAATCTGTTGATTTTTGACAATCACAAAACTCATATAACTTTGCAGGCTATCTTATATTGCAGAGCGATAAACATCATCATGGTTGGATTGCCGTCTCACACATCACATCGTCTTCAGCCCCTTGTTGTGTCATTTTTCGAACAGTTAAAACGCACTATAGCCAAGCATGTGACAACTTTATGGTCACTCATCCAGAACAAACTATCACAGACAAAAATATTGGTGAGGTTTTGAGCATCACTTACTTCAAATCAGCTACAGTTAGAATTGCCGTTGAAAGGGTTTAAAGAATATGGGATCGAGCCTCATAATCCTCTTGTGTTTAGCGAGCATGACTATGCTGCGGTAAAAACTATTAACCATGCTGCTGTTCGCAATCAAACTGAGAATAATAGTGCTAATCTTCAGACCCTGATAATAGAAAACCAACATATAAACCCTCCAGGAAAACCAGAACTTATGGCAAATGCTGATTCCGATGCACCAAAGAAGCCTGTTAGTGTTTTTTATTTGAAACCATTGCCTAAAACAACATAATGTTAGAAAAAAAGAAAAAGCAAAAAACTGAGCTCTGACATTCTTACAAGCACACCCATCAAAGAAATGTTAGAACAAAAGGAAAAGCAGGAAGTTTAAAAAAAAACAGAGAAAAGAAGCTCCCGAAGCTAAAAAGGGAGTAAAAAAACTCAAACTGTTCCTGTAGGCCTATGTCTATAAAATCCAGGCCAAACATTCCAGTTGTATCAACTTCAAAGGACGGTGTTATAAGATGTCCTGCTTGTGAAGAGGAACCCTCCAACAGAAGAATGGATCCAATGCTGTAAATACCAAGAGTTTTGGCATGAGGAATGTTCCAATTATGAAAATGGCATTTTTATTTGTGACTATTGTTAGCTGCACAATAAACACTTTAACATTACGTTACACTGCATTACGCTTAGTTTGAGACTTTGTAAGATGTAAAAACACAGTTATCATTTGTTAAACCATGTAACATATTCAAAAGATAAAATATGTTCAACCTTTTTCAGTGTGTCATCTTGCCCCAAGGCAAAAGTCATCTTGCCCCAGTGCTGGGTCAATATGACGATTTGTTAAGGTTATGAAAAAATAAAATTATTCTTTGCTTCTTTTATTTGAAAAATTAAATGGTTATATATTTTAACACTACAACGGACTACTCGAACAGTTCATGTAAAATTAATTTTACTATCCTTAAAAATAAATTAATAAACAACAAAAAATCGTTGACATAGTCATCTTGCCCCCGGTCTCCCCTATAACTCCTGGTTATTTCACTTTAAAATCATATAAACATCTTGACGTTAATAGAATTAATGATGCAACGCCATTCAACACCAAATGTAAGGCAGTGTAGAAAAATTTTAAACACTACAAGGGAGAAAAATCAATTTTTTAGAGAGTAAAGAGGGTGTTATTGATAAATCAGGGGCAATTTAAGTATATATAATTGTGTTTAATATTAAAAATTGCAGTTTAAAGTTTATTTCTGATTCATCTCAAAATGCATATCTTTAATGTATTGGCATCTGACAACGTAAATATCAGAAAAAGTTGTGAACCAAATTAGTTTAAATTTTATAAGTACATTTATTTTATAGATTTAAAGAACCCCTACCATTTCCATGATTATAAAGTTGAAATGTTTTTAGTAACTAAAGTGTATATCATGTCTCGTAATAATTTTTTAGTGATTTTTCAATATTTTTTTACTCAAACCTTGATAAAAATTGTAGTAATTTGATTATCATTAGAAAAATAGTACCATCTCTAAAAAATGCTATGATGATCAACATCAAATTTACAGAAAAGTGATATTTTTGTTTTTTCATTTGAGTTATGTGCGTTATTCTAAAAATGAATTTAATTACAATTTTCATTATGTTTTTCTCCCTAAATTTTTTTTGGGCTATAAATAAAATATTAAACGCATTTTTCATAGTTTTAAGTTATGTTTTATCAGTAAAAATATTTTAATAGCAAATATTACAGTTTTTTAAAAAATTTTCTTCGAAGGTGTACAGATACCTTAAGCAAGTCATCCATCTAAGGCAAATGTTAACTATCTCGAACGGTTTGAGCGTTGAGCTTCTGGTAGTTAATGAAGAGACGCATGCTGCCATTTGGTTTTGGAGTAAAAAAATGGAAGAGGCGTACGGAGATTCACATTCTACTATAATGCCCTGCAGTAACAGAAAAATCTAATTCTTTCTTCAACAGCTCCTTTTGGCTGGATTCATCCGGTTGGGAGGCACTGAAATTGGTGGATTGTTCTCAATGTTGTTGCTATGTTCTATAAATGGAGTAGCTTCTCCCCCTACTTCGAATATCGAGTCATGATTTTTAAGCAAGCTGTCTAGTTCCACCCGCTTAGAACCAGGGAGTAGTTCTTGTCCTTAATCTTCCCGTAGTTGACAGTTATTTATCGCCACAGGCAGTACATTAAAAGATATACTGTGATAAGGCGTTATGAAATTTGCGATTTTCGGGGATCGTGTCACCGAACGTCCAACAGTTCTTTCTGAAATTTAGTACAATCCCAGCATTTTCGAGTAAGTCAATTCCAAATAGAGGGGAGTTGCTTTTAACATCCGGGAAAATAATAAAGGGTGTTTTAAACTCTCTACCTTCCAGTAGAACCGTTTGAACTATACGTAAAACTTCTTTCTTAGTAACAATTCCACCAGGAAAGGATAGGAATGTCCGCAAATGCAGTTCCTGAAACTCCATTTATGCTGGCCCTAAACACAGCATTTCTGTCGGAAGGAGATAGACTTTTAACTTGCAGAATTACCAAGTGAGCTGGACCCCCTTTGTAGGATTGCAATCAGGGCATTTTGACTTCATGTAGCCGGGCTTTCCATATATACAGGAAAGAGAAGTTAAGCTTTCAAATTGTGCAAATGCCCTCCAAATGATTTTCTTGGGGCTTCTTTGCCTTATCCATTGTTCTTGTACTTATTTGTTTATTTATTTTTGAGGGGGGAAAGTTCTTCTTACGTCTGGTAAAACTTTATGATTTGTCCTCTGACCTCGAACAATTTCATCCTCATGCTGCCTACTACCACCCCTCTAAATTGTGTTGGTCAAATTCGGCAACACCCTGTATGTTCTAAAATATGCGAAGAAAGAAAATTTTGGATGAACCTGTATAAGAGGACATTTTTTTTCATGAACTTTTAATTTGCCTTTTAATACTCAAAGTCAATTGTCTAACTCTATATACGATTAGAAAACTTTTCATTTTTTACCAAACTATTTCTCCCTCATAATTTGTGAAAATAATGTATTTGTCTTTAATATTTTTTCTGAAATTTTTTTCTTAAAGTTTGATTTTAAGTGCTTTATTTCCTTGAAAAATAATATTTTTCCCGTTTCTTTATATTGTCCTACTTTATTTCATCCGAAAGACGCTTTTTGATGTATTAAGATTTTATACCAAATAATGATGGAGCATAGGAACTTTAATTATTTAATATAATTTAATAATCCAGAGGCCTCATATATCTTATAGAGTTGCCAATTTCAGCATTATAATGAACACTAAAGAGAGAGCATCATAAGTACCTCCTAATTGATGCCTTGAGGGTTTAATAGCATGTATTCGGCTTTCCCAGTGAGTTGCACTTAAGGGGTTTAAAGTTACGTCCTTTATACGCTTTAATAATATGGCCAAACTAACAGTTGATGGAAAAAATAAATTTTTTGGACTGTATTAAAAAATTACAGGCTTCTATGGATTCTTTTGCCATGTCTTTAATGACCAAATTTAAAGAGTGGCTTCTAGATGGTACGTAAACTGTTCGTAAAATATTACAATAAGTTATCTATATACAATGCCAGCACAGAACTTCTTCCTATCTCCACTCTTGGCTCAATGACAGGCGATTAAAGAAACATAGCCCTTTTTCTTTGGCAGTTGATATGGACCTGTTTTCTGGTAATGTTTAACCTCACTCCTTAAAGCCATTTTCCCATTTTGAGTTCGACTCTGATCGAATGCATTTCCAGACTGAGCTAATGACCAGGGTGTGTAAAAGGTCTGGTATACTAGAATTTACTAGACAGGTTGCTCTAGAAACAATTCATGGAATCCCTCATTCGGCATTAAAAATCTATACTGATGGCAGTATGAGCGACGGTGGTATTTCAGGCATATTGACACACTTGATGGTACATTTGACGTCAAGATTAGGAATATCAACTACTGTTCTATTTTTATGTCTGAATTTATTGCAATTTATTGACACTGCTTATGACCTGGTATTCAGGGACATTTGGATTTTAACTGACAGCCGGGGTTCTATACAGCACCTTTCTCGTTGGACAACTGTTGGGGATATGACGAGCCTAAATATTCTGGATATTGTGATTCGACTTTCTTCTAGACACTGTATATACTTTCAGTGGGTCCCCTCCCGTATTGGATTGCATGGTAGCGAGATAGCCGAT